>VWYK01074351.1:18757-41702 GCA_013399775.1 Semnornis frantzii
GGGAGGGGATCACCGCTGCGATAAGTTGAGGGGCACTGAGTCTGCCGCAGGGTGGGAGCGTGGAGCGGACCTCGGTGCACATCCCTGGCTAGTTCGGGGTTCTGATTCTTGCAGGCAGCCGAAGCTGGAGCAAAGTTTGGCGAGGGGGTGGCTGTGGGCAGCCTGCTGCGTGTAGTTCTGTTTCATTTTGTTTCGTGAGCCTCCCTCGCTTTGGTTGTTTGGGGTTTTTTTATTTCTCGCCGTGTGTCCCAGTGCCATTGACTGGCAGGCAGGCTGCCAGGCTCTCTGCTGGGAGAAACCGAGATGCTGGTCCCTGAAGACAAGAAGGGAAAGGGGCAGATTGCTGAGAGTCGAGGCTTTTAATAATTTATTTGAGACTCTGGCAGCTGGAGGCAAAAGTTTGCTTTGAGCTGAGCTGCCTGGAAAGGCTTCAGGCTTGGCCAAACCACAAAAGTGTCCTCTGGGAAGGTTACAGGCATCGGGAGGACTTTGCTGGAGGATGCAAAAATATTTGTGCTGCTTTCAATTCGACCTCGGGGGGTTCGGAGTCAAACTGGTCCCCTGGAGGTCTCAGCCTGAGTGGATTGTTGATGGCAGCAGCATGTGGAGGTACTGAAATAATCTGAGTCAGGACTGTGCTTTTTTTTTTTTTTTTCTCTTAGTAATGGATGATGAACTTTGGCGTGCCAGGAATGTCATTGACTCCGAGCAAACAGTGTGGTGGAAGAAGTTCAGCTGGAGGAGGATCTGGGGGTTCACAGGAGATGCTTTCACAGTAGCCTGGTGGTGCAGGGGTTAATATCAGCGAGGGTCAGCAAGTCTGGCTTTGATGAGATTTAGAGCCAGCTGCAGATGTGCTTCTCAGCTCTGGATGCTTCCAGAGGAAGGGGAATCGCCACTGAAACCGTGCAGATACCGTGCAGGGTTACCGTGCAGATACCCGGGGAGGGCAGCTCAGCGTTCCAGGGGATGCTGGCTCCTTCTTCCCAGCGCTAAACCATCTCCCCCGTAACCTGTGATGGAAAGTCTTGGGCAGGCGCTGCTGGGAAGGGATTATCTCAGCTCTGGCTGTGTGGGTTCACCTCTGGCCTGGTGGCAGCGGCTCGTCAGCTCTGCTGAGAGTTCATGGAAGCTGCATCCAGCTTCTCCTCCCCGCCTCTCTCTCCTGGGGGTGGGCGTACTGACATTGTTTGGAGAACATCATCTGGTTCGCGTTATGCCTGGCAGGAAGTCCAGCGCCGCTCCGGCCGCCGCGCTCCGGGAGGCCGAGGGGCCGCGGGCTTTTGGCAGGAAAGGCCAGAAAAGTGGGGAGGACAAGCGGGGGTGACAGGGCAGGCTGCCCCCAGCCTAGGGCACGGCCTGCCCGCCACGCCTGAGCCCCCCGCACCCCGCCCGGAGTTGCCTTTCGGTGCTCCGGAGAGGGTTTGGCAGCATCGCAGGCGATGGGGGCTGCGAAGTCATCGGGGCTGAAGGTGGCCTTGCAGGGTGCTGAGCATGTCAGGGAGAGGTGACTGCCCACCAGGTCTCCTCTGAACTCATCTTTGCTCAGATTTCTGCTCTGGGTCCGTGCTGTGTAGTGCTCAGAGTACAGTCCTGGTGTCTCACCACTTGAGCTTTGCTCCCAGCCCTGAACAACGTGCAGATGCCTTGCTCCTTTCTCTCCTCCATCCATTTGCAAGTGGTGGCAAGAAGAGATTCATCCTAAGAGCTGAGTAGGGTGACCCTCTGAGTGGCTCTGAGATGCTCAAGGAGCTGCTTCCCTCTGGTGTGTTCCCATAATTGAGTGCTCTTAAAGGTCTCTTCCAACCAAAAACTGACTCTGTGTCTCTGAGAGAGAGCCTCCAGGTTGCTCACTAAGCCTCACTGTGTGGGTTGTGCTTGCTGGCACAACTGGGGAAAGGCAAAAAAAACCAACCCAGTGTCAGTGTGGTGAAAAGTGTCCTGGTGTGGTTCTCCCCCCGGGGCAGAGCTGCATTGCAAGGTGCACCTGGGAGAAGGCAGAGTATGGGACAAGAAGATCCCCTGTGGATCATCAGTGTTTTGCTAGGCCCCTTGGATAGTCCTGCAGTGCTGCTGCTGGTCCTCTCATCCCTGGGGTGCCACCTCTGCCAACGGGAGCTGTGCTTCCCAGGCTCAGTATGTCCCCAGAGCTGTGCCAGCCTAGGATCCAGTCTGGTCCCAAGGGCAACAGAGGATCCTTGGAAAGCTGCTGCTGGCAGGTTGCAGGGAGTGTGGGTTTCATTTGGGGCTCCTTGGCTGAGCTGCTGTGGGTGGTTGCAGGGCAGCTGTATCACTGGATCCCTCAGCAGTGCCATCCATCACCCAGGCTTCACTTGGAGGTCCTACTCGAGGTCTCATGGCCATGTGTTGCCAAAGTGTTCTCGCCGTGATTGCAACCACAGGGAGTGGAAAATTCGAACTGTCTCAAGCAAGGAATGGACAGAGAAGCTCTGCAGACCTTTATCTTTGACCTTTCCAGCTCTAATCCATCCTAAATCGGCAGCAGGTGTCAATCCTTCCTGTCCGGTGGCAGCTGCCAAGTGAATTTGGTGGCCTTTGGTGGTGGGGGGGGTGTGCATAAACACCCCTGCAGGTGACACAGACTGAAGCTCTCAGGAGGCTGTGCTGAAGCTCTGACAAGCGGCTGGGCTGATGCACATCACAGTCCTGTGTTGTGATTGCTGTTGGGGCTCTGTTTTCTGAACAATTAGGAGATTTTCAGCTGCTAAACACATCCTCCAGAAGTTTAATTGCTCAGCCCAGATGGCCTTGAGGTCAGTGCCTGTTCTTTACAGCTGGGAAGGAGGTGAGGGAGGGGCAAAGTTAGCTCTTAAAAGCCATTTACCTTTAGCTTCCTATGGTGCCTTTGGAAGCAGATCCTTTTCTCCCAGCCTGTTCTCCTCCCCCAGGCACAACCTGATATGCCCCTTGCGATCTGCCAGATGATCATCATCTGTTGGTATTTCTCAGATGGGGACCTACCTTCTGGCTCCCTTCCAGATAGGTTTGGAGCTCGAGGTGAGGCTGGGAGCAGGCTGAGATGCTGCTTGTGGGTGGCTGCTTCAGGGTGGGAAATAGAAAGGTGAGAGGGATTATTTTTTTGTTGTTTGGATGGTTTGGTTTTGTTGTATTATGATTTGGTACTGGTTAGAGAGAAGTTTTCTGTGGTGTTACTCAGAGGCAGCTGTGCCATGTTTCCATAGGGGTGGGAAACTCTCTGGTATTGGGATCATGCTGAGGTTTTAGTGGGTTTAGTACATAAAACTGGCCTTGGCTTTGCTCCTGAGGCTCCCTGCAGTGGAGGAGGCAGGAGGTCCCCTGCTGCAGCTCGGGGTGCTTCAGGGCCCCCCAGACCACATTGTTGCTCCTTTCCAGCCATCTGTTTTCTAGGGATCAGGGCAGGGATTACAGGGCAGGGGCAACTGAATGGAGACTCAGAGGGTCTCCAGGTGTCCCAGGGCCTGGGTTTGGGGTGTGATGAGCAAGAGCAGCATCAGGCTGGTTGTGTCTGCAGGGTGGGTCTCACTCAGCCAGCACCACTGCAGGGTTGGGGTGCCAGCTGTGGCTGCCCCACGACTAGGAGCAGGGCACAGCTCTGTTCTTAGGCTTGGTGTGGCCATAGGAAGAGCTTCACTACCAGCAGCTTCTCCATCACCTTTTCCAGCTCTCTAATTGCCAGCTGCTCTGTCCCCCGAGGGATGTGTAATTGAAGGAGCAGAGAGCTTATTTAGGCCACTCCAGACCACATTTAAAGGCTGGGCAACCCCTGCTTGTCCTTTCTCCACCACAGTTATCTCCAGAGCTGCCTGGTGCTTGGCTTTGCAGAGGCCATGCTCCTTTTATTTCAATATATGCTTGCAGCAGGGCTCTTTCAAGTTCTCAAATACTTCTTCATCTCCCACGGACCCAGCAAGAGGGGGGGAAAAAATGTGGTTGCTAAGGAGCAGGATTTGGATACAAAGCTGGCCAAGCTGCTGGCAGGGGGCCCGGGGGGCTCCAGCACAGCTCACGGTGGGGCAGAGTTTGTGCATGGCTTTGGTGGAATGGCACTTGTGGGGTCTGCATGGAGGGGAGGGGGGGGTGGGGGAAGGGGCAGGATTTGAAGCATCGTTTGGGCCCCGGGGAGAAAGAGTTGAGGTGCAGGGCTCATACCTTCAATAGATTCGTTCATCCTGGGCTTGATGCTGGGTTAAACCCAACGACAGCTTCCTTGACCTGTCCTGAATGTGTGATGTTAGCTGAGAGGGTCTGAGGGACCTTCATTCTGCAGCAGAAAGCCTCTGTAGGCTGAAAAGTGAGGCTGACAGGAGGGCTCCTGTGAGGAGGAGGTGCTCAGGGGAAGCTGCTAAGCATGACACAGAAACTTCATCTCAGCGTCTGGCTGGAGTGTGCCTGCCTGGGAGTGCTGGCAGCAGGGCTGGGATTGAGCTGTTTGGCTCCTTCAGCCTGTGTCATCCCTGTCCCCATGTCAGACATCACAGCAGCCCAGCCCCAGCCCTGCTGGCTCACGGAGCTCCACTAAGGATGGATTTGGACTTTGCTCCTGTGTCGTTGGGGAGAGGCAGTGCTGAGCTCCCACTAATCCCAGCTGCTCCCCAGCGGCTTGGCCATCTGAATGGGGACACGGGGAGGGGACTGGGACAGAGGTGTGACCGTGAGCCTGCTGCAGGCTGGCACAGGAGCAGCTTTGCTCACAGGTGACCTGCTGTTTGCAGCAGGGCTTTTGTGGAGGAGCCTGTGGGGCTCTCCCAGAGGTGACAGCAAAGCCCTTTCCCAATGTGCCGTGGGGGCTGCGGGGAGCACAAGCTGGTGGTCTCCTTTGGTGTGGTGAGCTGGTGGCTCCGCAGCCCCCCCAAGGCTCTGCCTCTCTCCCCCTGATTTTGTTTGTTTGGGTTTTCTGACGTTATGCAAATAATCCCTTCAGCTGTTGGTTGCGTTCCAGGGGCCCTGTCGGTACAGGCTCTTGCAGGGCAGCGTTTTGCATTAGATAACCACCCAGAGTTTCTCTCTGCCATACCTGCGAGTCACTAGTTAGGTGCCAGCTAAATGTCAGTGGAGATTAAGCAGAGGCCCAAGCGTGGCCCTTTCCCCTTGCATAGCTGGGCAGCAGGGAGGAGGTTCTGGTTGCACAGTTGGTATTTCGATGAGCGCTGCTGTCGGGAGCAGAGCCTCCTGCCTGCTCCACATCTGGGGTGCTGGGTACCCCTGCAGCAGGCAGGAGAGCAGTTGGCTGGTACCTGGCAGCTGCTGTCATCTCTGCCCTGTCTCACCAAGTCCTCAGAGCTGACAGGGGAGGGAAGAAGAAGAAAAAAAAAAAAAAAGAAGTTGTTTTAACTTGCAAACAAAGCAGATTGGAGAGGAAACTCATCGGAGGCAACTTCAGCTGGAATGCTGAGGCATTATTTTTAGAGTGGCTTTTCTCTCTGCTGACCACACTTGAACAAACAGCAGCTGAGCTGAGGGCCTGTGCAGGAACCTGCTTTTCAAAGGGCTCTCTCCCTGTCTTACCAGGACTTCTTTCCGTGTGATGGAGCAAAGCCACACAGCCTTTTCCTGCTCTTCGCAGTGGTTGGGTCTCCATGGAGACTCACAAGCTGAGAGGCTGCTCAGGCCAGAGGGTGGGTTGCTTGGTGAAATGAGGTGTTTGGGTAGGGTTTGCCTCTTAGGGCTGCAGCTAACCTCAGGAAAACATCGTTTAGCCAAGCTGGACAAAGCAAAGCACACTGCCCAGGACTGGCAGGGGCACAACTCTGCTGTGGGAGGTGGGCAGCTCACACCTTGGTGTGGTTGAGGGATGTGTGTGTGTTTGGGACCTCACCTTTCACTTCAGGTTAAGGTCTCAGGGGGGTTGTTTCAAGGTTCTTGCCTAAAAGGCTCAGCTGCTGGCTTGCTGCTGCTGAGGTCTGGCTCTGTGTGTTGGAGCAGCAGCAGAAGGGAATGTGGGGTGTGCACTGGGACTGGTGGTCTCACCCCCACTCCTCCCCTGCTGTGACCCCAAGGATCACTGCAGGCTTTTCGGAGCAAGGCTACTGCTTGGTTTGGTTTTAGCACCTTAAAGCTGATGAACTTCAAAAGGGTGACCAACTCTCTTTCCAAACATTGCTATTTGCTTGCTTCTGATTTATTTTTCTTTAATGTGTGTTTGGCCCCAGCTGCATTTCTGCTGCCCAGGAGTGATGCTGGTGCTGAGCAATGCAGTGACTGTGCCCGTTGCTGGTGCTGAGTTTCTAGATGTGGTTTACTTGATGCAGTCCCAGTTGCAACAGTGAGAGCTGGCACGAAGACAGGCCTGGCTGCTCCCTCCCTGGCAGCCTGCTGGGGGTGACTCAGGCTGTAGCTATGGCTCATGCCAGTGTCATAACACACACACACATACTCCCTGAGGTGCTTCTTGGAGGTGGGGGGGAGGTATCCCACAACCTCCATCTCTCCTGGCCCTCACTCCCATGGATCTCATTGTGTTCCTCAGCAAAACTCAGCTCTGGGTTGGATTTGATGGTCTTAAAGGTCTCTTCCAACCCAAATGATTCTGTGACCCCATGTGGCTGTTTGAAGCTTGATCTTAGTCCAGGCAACACCAAAGGAAAGAACCAGAGAAGGAAGGTGGGCACCTCTGCCCTCTCTGCACTGATGCTGGCCCATGGTTGTTGTGCACAGCAGCTTTTGAGCTGCCCACACAAAGCCATTTTAAATGGGAGGGTGAGCTGCAGGGGTGCTCCCAGGGGATGAGCTGGGCAGGGTGGCAGGAGATGGGTCAGAGTGGGGGCAGGCCTGTGCTGGCTCACCAGAGTGCCAGCCACAACCATGAGGCTTGCTCCTGTGGTGTTCTACCTGCCATGAAGGAGCTCTGGTGCCATGAGGGAAAGCTCACCTGGAGATGCCTGTGGTGAGCCAACCCTGTGCTTTGTGTCCCTGATGCTGGCACACCTTTGGCTCCTGCAGCCATCGGTGGAAAGGGGCAGGGGGCCAGAACTTAGTCCCAACCCCTGTGCCGAATCAGGGTGGGTGGGAAAGTGGAGGAACCCTGTGTGAAGCTGCCTGTCCTCTCCCTGCCACCTCCCCAGGGCTTGCCTAACCCCTGATGGAGGTTGGCTGCCTGCGGGTCACACTCTGCCTGAGGGTCACACACAGTCCACGGCAGGACCCACACCTGCAAGTGCAGGGCTGAGGGTCTGGGGAGGGAATTCATCGCAGCACTCCCCTGGGCACTGCGTTCCTTGTGCCACAGTCGCTCTGCTCTCCACCCTCTGGGCACGCAGGATCCGGCACACCCGGAGCTCGGGGCAGAACCAGGGTCCAAACCTCCCTGCTTGGGCTCTTGGTGTGTTCAGGCACCTGGCAGCAGCTGGGCTCTTGTTGTTGTAGTTGGGGGGGTTATGGAGTTTTATTTTCTCAGTTATTTTCTCCCCGAAGGTGCCAATTACACTTAAGCTCTCAGATGCTTTAGGGGTGGAAATCAGCCTTTGTTGCCTGAGCATCCTGATTGCAGCCCCCCCACCAGGTGTCAGCTTGTTGACTCCTGCCTCTGCATCTGCTTAGATGGCACCTCCCGCTTCCTTGGCACCTCCTGCTTCCTTGGCACCTACTTAAGCAACGCTCTGAAGATGCAATTTTCTTGATTGCAAAGCAAAAGCGCTCGCTCTTCCCTCTCCCTGCAGGAATCCCGGAGAGAGGAGGGGAACCACCCGAGAGACAAACCTCTGTCATCCATCCCCCAGGCAGGAGCTGGATGGCCTGAGAGTGGGCCGTGCTGTGCCACGCTGGGTGTCGGGAGGAGGCTGGGAGCGGCGCAGGGCAGAGCGCGGAGCAGCGCAGGGCAGGGCAGAGCGCAGGGCAGAGCACAGCGCAGGGTAGAGCAGAGCACAGCACAGCGCAGGGCAGAGCGCGGAGCAGCGCAGGGCAGGGCAGAGCGCAGGGCAGAGCACAGCGCAGGGTAGAGCAGAGCACAGCACAGCGCAGGGCAGAGCGCGGAGCAGCGCAGGGCAGGGCAGAGCGCAGGGCAGAGCACAGCGCAGGGTAGAGCAGAGCACAGCACAGCGCAGGGCAGAGCGCGGAGCAGCGCAGGGCAGGGCAGAGCGCAGGGCAGAGCACAGCGCAGGGTAGAGCAGAGCACAGCACAGCGCAGGGCAGAGCGCGGCACACGGAGCCGGCAGACGTCATCCCGGCCGGGCCGGGAGCTGGACGCGAGGGGCACGGCCGGAGAACAAAGACTCGCATTTATTCCTCTCATCCTTTCGCTGGCAGCCCCTTGCTGCCTCCCTGAGCTGGATTGTTCCTGCATTTTCTCTGCCTCAGCTGTTTACTGGGTCACCCCGCAGCGGACACGCACACAAAGAGCCTGCCCAGCCCGGCCAGCCTGTTCCGGTGCCACCGGCACCGAGAGCCCCGCTCCGGCCCCGCCGAGCACAGTGCCGGCATTGAACCGTGGCTGGGCAAGCGCCCGAGCCTGCCTCGCCGCGGGGTCAGGGTGGGCTGGGGGCATCTGCAGCCCCCCTCCAGGCATAGGGTCACAGAACGTTAGGGGTTGGAAGGGACCTCTGAAGGTAGAAGCACAGAATGGTTTAGGTCGGAAGGGACCTCAAAACTCCTCCAGTTCCAACGCCCCTGCCATAGGCAGGGACACCTCCCACTAAAGCAGGTCATTGAGTCCAACCCCTCTGCCAAGGCAGGGTCACCCAGGGCAGGTCACAGAGGAAGGCATCCAGGCAGGGCTTGAAATGTCCAGAGGAGGAGACTCCACAACCTCTGCCGGGGCAGTGGGGGTTTGGGGAGGGAGTGGCCAAGAGGTCTGGGCACGTTGGCTTTGCCCACGCTCGAATTGCAGCAGCTGTAATGGAGGGTACAGGAGGTGACATCAGGCAGAGTGAGCACATGGGTGGACACATTTGTTTCCCCAGGGCTCGTTTTGGTTCCTCTTATCTCAGCTGAGGATGTGTCTTGAGTTAAACTGAAATTAGCCTCGATCAAATGGAAACAAAAGGCACAGTTACAGTAAGCCAGGCTGCAGCCAGACAGGGCCCTGGCTCTTGGGTAGCCTCCAAGTCATCCACCCCAGTCTGTGCACCTCCAAAATTGCAGAAAGCTGTGACTCTGCTTGCTTTTTTCCTCCTCTGCAAGCTCCAGCAGGTGAGTTACTGCAGAGGCAGCTATTTCCAGCTCAGCCAGGCTGCTCAGGAACTGGGAATGTTGGCATGAGGCCAGTGGCATGGTTCAGCGTGGCACAAGGGGCTGAAAGCCACCTCCTGGGTCTGGGCTGATGGTTTATGTCTGGTAGTTGCTGAAGCCATCGTCGTTGCATTTCCCCTTCTGAATGTTTATCACCTGGGAAGGTTGGACCAAATGGCCCTTGAGGCCCCTTCCATCTTGGCATTCCAGGATTCAGTACCCTGCCTGCTGCAGATGTGTGCCCAGGTGTGAGCTTCATTCATGTGGGTCAGGCCCATGGTGGGAATGAGGCAGAGGTTTGGCAGAAGAAGGTGGTTTTAGAGCAACTGATACATAGAATTAACTTTTTGGGTGCCTGGTCTGGCACCTGGGCTTCGAGCTGAGAGCAGGAGAATGTCCTGTGGTTTCTGAAGGCTTTAGGGATGCATGAACTCACTGCTCACAGAGGCTGAAAGGTGCAAGGGAGAAGCACAGCCCTGGAGTTGCACCAACAGACAAGTCTGTGTGGCCCTGTCTGTGTTAGGACATAACTGACATTGCAGGGCTGACCACACAAAGGGTTTCAAGGGAAGTCAGCTCCCAGTGCCAGCCCTCTCCAAACACTTCTTGCTGCTGCAGGAGGTGCCTGCTTGGTGCCAGAGGGCCTTGTTTCAACAGGAAGTCAGAGAATCATTCAGGTTGGAAAAGCCTCCAAGATCACTGATTCTAAGCAGCAACCCAGCACCACCATGGCCACTAAACCATCTCCCCAGGTGCCATGGCCACAGGTTTCTTGGACTCCTTCAGGGATGGGGACTCCACCACTTCCCTGGGCAGCCTGTGCCAATCCCTGACCACTGTTTGAGTAAAAATGTATTTTGTAATCTCCAACCCAAACCTCCCCAGGCACAATTTCAGGCTATTTCCTCTCCTTCTATCACCTGATACCAGGGAGAAGAGACCAGCCCTCAGCCCAGCCTCCTCTTGGGGAGCTGTATAGAACAATAAGATCTCCCCTCAGCCTCCTCTTCTCCAGGCTGAACCACCTCAGCTCCCTCAGCTGCTCAAGACAGCAGAATTAGATCTGGAAAGCTTGATCAGGAACCTTTTTGGGACACCTCCCCTGGTTTTCTTTTCACTTGACCAAGATGCTCTGGAGCTGTTGCACTGTTTGTGACTCTCAGGTGCTACTCTGCACACACACAACCAACCAACTGTTGGACTTGCTCCTGTTCCACTTTTGGGGCAGATTTTTCTCTTTCATCTTGGTGAAATGCAAAGCTTTGTCCTGAGCTGAAAAGACTTCTCTGAGCCACTCAGTCTTTCTTTAACCTTCATCAGCACTCACGTCCTTCACTTCCAGCACTCACTCTCAAGGCTGTGGGTGAGCTTGTAGGGCAACAGTTGCTCTGTCAGCAGGGGCCAGCTGTGCCCCTCCTGTGCCAGCTTGGCTCTGTGTAGGTGGCGGTGCCCAGCATGGATGGTTGTGAGCGTGGATGGTGCTGAGACACATGCTGGAGCCATCAGCAGCACAAAACTGAGGACTGTGGAGCAAGAGCTCCAACTTGCTGTGTCAGTGGGATCTTTTTTTTTTCCATCAACTTAGAGAGGAAGCAAAATGTGCTGCACTCAGGTTTCTTGTAACCTTCAGCACCCTGCAAAGGGAAGCCCATCCTGGCACATCCCCTGGTAGGAAGGGGAGGTCCTGCTTTGGTGGTGTTTTCTTGTAGGATGTGGATGTCTAGGGGAGGGTCTTTGTGTGCTGCAAGCAAAGGGTTTGGAGTTAAGCAGTGGTCTGGCCTCTCTGCCACTGCCTCTTGCAGATAGAGTTTGTTTTTCCCTGAGAGGTTCCAAGGCTCATCCCCCAGCACTTCCTTCACTTCCTACTGCAGGAGACCTGATCCTGCCCTGTGGAGGCCAGGGGGGAGTGGAGCATCTTTGCAGATCTTCAATTCTTCATTTCTAGACCATAAAAAGAGCGAAAGAGTCTCTAGGTGTGGGCAGCTTCTTGGTTTAGTTTTCTCTCAAAGCAAAACAAAAGCAACTGGGGGAGGGATCCTGTCTGTGTGCTGTGTCTCGTTCCTGGATCCCAGCTCTGAGCTTCTAATCCTCCCTCCAGCCACTGACTCACTGAGTCACAAGATGCCTTTGTAACCCATCCACCAGCCGCTGCTTTCTCTCCTTCCTCAGCTGTGAGGGAGGAGAAGGCTGCTGTTGAATATTGCCCCTAAGCCCTCTGGGTCACAGATGCAAGGTCAGACCTGCCGTCAGTCCCAGGCAGCCCCAGACCCTGAGGGAAGAGGAGTAAAGCTCTCATAAGATGTAAAATCAGGATGATGTGCCCCTTCCCTCTGCCCTGCCTGCTCCCTGGCAGCACCTGGCACTGGGTGATGCACAGCCCTGGGGCTGTTCTCCGTGGGTGCTGGGTGTAGCTTTCCATGCTGAAGCACCTGAAAGCCAGGAAGGGACTTTTTACAAGGGCTTGTGATGACAGGACAAGAGGGAATGGATTGAAGCTTGAGGAGGGCAGATTCAGACTGGAGATTAGGAAGAAATTCTTTAAGGTGAGGGAAGGGAGACACTGGCACAGGTTGCCCAGGGAGGCTGTGGATGCCCCCTCCCTGGAGGTGTTCAAGGCCCAGGTTGGATGGGGTGTGAGCAGCCTGTGCTAGTGGGAGGTGTCCCTGCCTGTGGCAGGGGGTTGGAACCGAGTGAGCTTGCAGGTCCCTTCCAACCCAAACCATTCTCTGAGTCTGTGAGGAGTGGAGCTGAAGGCTGTCAGGAGAGTCCAGCTTCAGCCCCCAGCAGCTGATGGGGCAGGAACAGGCTCTCAACTCTTGCCACTGTCTTAATGCCTTGGCAAAAACATCTCCTTCTCATGGTGGGTGTAAGTTTAGCTTCTGGCCCTGTTTCTGTTCTTTTCCTGTTTCCCTTTGTGTCATTATGTTTTAATGGGCTCTTGGAATCAGTCCTGAGCTGAGGCAGCTCTGGGCAGGCAGGCAGGCAGAGAGTGGTGAAAACCCAAAGCAGTTGTGTCCATGTCCCCAGCATCTCTGCACCAGGAGCAGCAGCTGGCTGCAGCTGAGCTGTGGCAGGGCACTTGAGCTCCATCTATGGCAACAGGGACACAGCTGGAGGGGAAAGGAGACAGCAGGAGGTCAACTTGCCCCAGGCCAGACTGGATGAGGGCTTGAGCAGCCTGCTCTGATGGACACCCAAGGCAGGGGCTTGGAACTGGATGATCTCCAAAGTCCCCTCCCACCCAAGCCATTCTGTGGATTGTGCCCCAGTGCCACCATGGCTGTCACTGGGATGGTGTTTGGGAGCAAGGCTGCCCCTGCCCTCAGTGGCACTGCCAGTCCAAAGGATGCTCTGTGGGTCACCAGGCACCAGCACAAGGCTCCTTTCCCTGAACATGTGGGGACCTCCAGCAGCTTCCTCCCCAGCTCTGGGCAGTCTGTGGCCTTCCTGGTCATGATGAGGGAAAGGAAACTGCTGATGAGTGTGAGGAGCCCACAGGATGGTTCCCAAGCCACAGAGAAGCATCCACCGTGGGGCTTTTTGCCTGGAAGTCCCCGTGGGGAAGGGGTTGTGCTGCGTGTGCTTGTTTCAGAGGAGTGGCCAGAGGCTGCTTCTGCTTTCAGGGTGCTCTCCTTGCTTCACAGAACTGCTCTGGTTTCCTTTCACTGGGCTGAGGGGGGGCTTTTTCCTATTTCCTTTGACTTCCTGTGCTGTGCTTTGCTTAAGAGTCCCCAAATCTGCTGCATGGGTTTGGGATTTGCTGCTGAGAATGAAACGAAAGTGAGCTCAGGGATTGTGCCATCCCTGGGGGACCTGGCCCTTGGTGGAGCTGATTTCTTTCGTTTCTGGAAAGGCCATTTCCCAGAGCTGGTGGCAGAGAGTTCTTCTGAGAAAGGGACTGGGGGTTGTGAAGACCAAACCCCCACTGCCTGGCTTTAACCAGCTTCCAGCAAGGCCTTTCAAAGTTGTGCAAACAGAGCTTCAATGAGAGGCTATGGAGACAGGCTGCAAGAGTTGGGGGTGTTCAGCCTGGAGAAGGCTCCAGGGAGACCTCAGAGCAGCCTTTCAGTACCCAAGGCAGGGCTGCAGGACAGCTGGGGAGGGACTGCTGAGAAGGGCTGGGAGTGATGGGATGAGGGTGAATGGATTGATACTGTGCAGCCTGGAGAAGAGAAGGCTCCAGGGAGACCTCAGAGCAGCCTTTCAGTACCCAAGGCAGGGCTGCAGGAGAGCTGGGGAGGGACTGCTGAGAAGGGCTGGGAGTGATGGCATGAGAAGCAATGGCTTTGAGCTGGGAGAGGGCAGACTTTGGACATTAGGAAGAAATTCTTTCCTGTGAGGGTGGTGAGGCACTGGAACAGGTTGCCCAGGGAGGTCACTGATGCCCACTCTCTGAAGGTGTTCAAAGCCAGGTTGGATGAGGTGTCCCTGCCCACAGCAGGAGCCTTGTAACTAGATGAACTTTAAGGTTCCCTTCCCAAACCATTCTGATTTTACAATGTCCCTGAGGCTCAGCTCTGCCTTTTCTCAGCTGCTGAGACCATTAATTCCCACCGGGAGCACCTTCCTGGCTTCCCATGGGCAGGGTTAGCATCTGCCTCTCCCTTGTGGCTGGTGGCAGCAGGATGTGAAGGAACTCCTGGAGCTGTTAGACCTCTCTGCAGCGCAGGCGTCGGCTGCAGCCCAGCTGTGGGGGAACAGTAACACAACTGCCTTGATCTTTACTGCAGCTGTAGCCCAGGGAGCATCAGGAGAAGCACTTTAAGCAGTGCTGCCTCCTCCACGTGCTGCAATCGATGCCTTTTCCCCATCCTTTTGTGGCTTTGGAGGCCAAGTCGCTAAGGCAGGGCACATGGGACCAGAGTTCTTAAGCCCGAGTTAATTGCTGGGTAGTTGTGCTGCAGGGCTGCAGCCCAGGCTTAACCCTGTGCTTTACTAAACCCACCTTTGAGGCTGATCTCAAGTCCTTGCCACCATGCAGACCCACAGCCACTATTTTGCTTTGCTCTTTGGCTTTTGTGTTTTCCCCTTCCCTTCAGAGATGAAGGCAGAATCCCTGCTGCCCTCTGCCTGGCTCCTACCAGGGTCCCTCACACCACAGCCCTTCCTCCAGGCTCAGGAGCCTTGGCTGCATCTCAGAGCTGCTTAGTAAGGCTCAGTGTAAGGATGTGGGGCTGGACACCACACTCTGTATAGAGTCATAGAAGGGGAAGGTTGGAAGGGACCTCAAAGCTCATCCAGTTCCAACCCCCTGCCATAGGCAGGGACACCTCCCACTAGTACAGGTCACTCAAGGCCTCATCCAACCTGGTCCTGAACACCTCCAGGGAGGTTGTGGAGCACAGAAGCACAGAATGTGAGCAAAGATTACAACCTCCCTGAGCAACCTGTGCCAGTGTCTCACCACCCTCACTGCAAACAACTTCCTCCTAACATCCACTTTCAATCTCCCCTCTGACACTTCAAACCCATTCCCCTTGTCCTGCCATTCCAAGCCCTTGTCAATAGTCCCTCCTCAGCCTTCCTGCAGCCCCCTTCAGATCCTGCAAGGCGACTCCAAGCTCTCCTGGAAGCCTTCTCCTCTGCAGGCTGCAGAGCCCCAACTCTCTCAGCCTGTCCTCACAGCAGAGCTGCTGCAGCCCTCTCAGCATCTTGGTGGCCTCCTCTGGACTGGCTCCAGCAGTTCCATGTCCTGCTTGTGCTGGGAGCTCCAGAGCTGCACACAGGACTCCAGATGGGGTACTGGAAGCTGTCACCGGGGAGCAGAGGAGTTGCAGGGCGCAGGAACTCCTCCCGGAGCAGTCAGCAGCGCTGTGAGCGGCGCTGGGGAGCCGCCGGCTGCTCAGCCCCGGGCTGGCCGCAGCTGGAGGAGGCTGTCTCTAAGAGCAGCCAAAGCCATCTGGGGCAGCCCTCCCGCTTCAGGTTTCAGGGTTTGAACTCCTGCAGAGTTCACTCCCAGCGCTGCTTTCACAAAAGCCTGCGACTCGCAATTGGATTCTCTCCGGAGTTCCTTGTCTGAGGAGCACAGCCACATGCAGGTTGGCACAGCCCCTCAGGAGCACCAAGTCCAACCCAGAACCCTGCTCTGCAAGAGTCACCTGAAGCCTTCCAGTGTCGGGAGGGGGCTACAAAAAAGCTGGGGAGGGACTTTTTAGGCTATCAGGGAGTGACAGGGCTAGGGGGAGTGGAACAAAGCTGGAGGTGGGGAGAGTCAGACTGGAGGTGAGGAAGAAGTTGTTCAGCATGAGGGTGGTGAGAGCCTGGCAGGGTTTGCCCAGGGAGGTGGTGGAAGCCTCATCCCTGGAAGTGTTTAAGGCCAGGCTGGATGAGGCTGTGGGCAGCCTGAGCTGGTGTGAGGTGTCCCTGGGCATGGCAGGGGGGTTGGAGCTGGATGGTCCTTGTGGTCCCTTCCAGCCCTACCTGATTCTATGAAACCATCTCCCCAAGCCNCAGCTCCCTCAGTCCCTCCTCATCAGATTTATTCTCCAGGCCCTTCATAGCTTTGATGCCTTCCCCTGGACTCTGCAGAGCTGGGCAGCAGACACCCCAGAGTCAGAGCTGTGACTTTCCTTGTGCCCCCCCAGCAAGAGGCCTTTTTCCTGCTGTATGGAGAGCAGCAGGGCTCCATGCTGAGCTGCAGAAACCACTCTTCATTTTCTGTGTCTTCTTTGGTGCCCATCTTGAAATGCATTGGGTCTGACTTCCTGGGGTGCTGAGTCCCTTCTGCAAGAGGTTTGCTGCAAGGTGCAAACACCATCAACCTGCTTGCACAGAAGAGCTTTGCTGAGTCTTGTGGCAGCTGTTTGAAGAGTTGTCTGGGCCTGTTGGACTCATCTCTTCCTCCAACATGATTCTGTGAGAGGGGAGGGACTCTGCACCTGCAGCTCTGCCACGGAGCAGTGCTCAGTTATTGATGCTGAACCACCCATGGAGGAGGGTTTGCACCTGGGTGCTGGGCTGTAGGGGTGCTGGTTGAGGCCCAGCTCGTGTCTCCTTCTGCTGGGAGGGACAGAAACCTGAGCAGATGTGTAGGGCAGTCAACTGTTGCAGCATTTTACCAGCACTTGTCCATCAGAGCTCTTCAGGGACTCTTCATAGAATCAGAGCAGTTGGGGTTGGAAGGGACCTTTAAAGCTCATCTAGTCCAACCCTTCAGTGGTCAGCAGGGACATCAGCAGCTAGATCAGGTTGCTCAGGCTCCCATCCAACCTAACCTGGGATGGTTTCAGAGATGTCTCCTTCTCTAGAGACTTTCAAGACCCATCTGGGTGTGTTCCTGTGTGACCTGTGCTAGGTTCTGTGCTCCTGCTCTGGCAGGGGGTTTGGACTCAATGATCCCCCTCCAACCTCTAACATCCTGTGGTCCTTTGGGGCATCTGCAGTCTCGCTGGGTGACCTGGGGCATGGTCTTACCACCATCAACATTATGAAAACATTCATCTTCTGTCCATGATGTGTTTGAAAAGCGTTTGGATGTGGTGCTTGGGGCTGTGGTTCAGGGTGAACCTTGCAGGGTAGGGTTATGGGTTGGACTTGGTCATCCTGAGTGGCTTTCCCAACCTGAATGTTTCTGTGATTTTTGGTAGACTTGGGGTGAGTGCCAGGCTTAAGCTTGCAGTGTTCTTGGTGCCCAGAACATGCACAGACCACAGGCCAAGGTGTTGTGTATCTCTCCCTCCCTGTGTCTGCTCACCTACAGAGGGCGAAATATGCCTGTGGTGCAGGCATTGGAGTGGGAACTTAGAATCACAGAATCAGCCAGGTTGGAAGAGAGCTCCAAGCTCACCCAGCCCCAGCCAATCAACCAGACCATGGCACTAAGTGCCCCATCCAGGCTTGGCTTCAACACCTCCAGGGATGGGCACTCCACCACCTCCCTGGGCAGCCCATTCCAATGCCAATCTCTCTCTCTGCCAACAACTTCCTCCTAACCTCCAGNCCAGCACCCCCAGGTCCCTCCAGCCCCTCTGTCCCCAGCCTGTAGCACTGCTTGGGGTTGTAGTGGCCAAGGTGCAGAACCCTGCATGTAGAACACTTCAGTGGCTCCATCCTGCTGCTGCTTTTGACTTGGTTGGTGTTGAACCAGCATGCAGGGAGTGCACAATCAGCATCTTGGAGAGGCAGTGGCAGGAAAGAGGAAGCTCCCCCAGAATATAAATAGGCAGCTCCTGGGCTGTGGCAGTGGCTGCTTGCCTGGCTGTGGAGCACTGGGGAGCTGCCTCCTGCGTGTGTGGTTTGCAAAGGGGGAACTCTGAGGGTGTGTGTGTGTGGGGGGGGATGTGACACGAGTCAGCAAACCCCCAGATGAATGAATCTGAGACTCTCAGATAGGGGAAGGAAATGAAATTTGCTTCTACGTGCATCAGAATTGGGTGTACCCTCTGCACGTGTCACCGAAGGGGACCAGGACCCCCCTGGGCAGCTTACAGCAGGAGTTTCCACTGTGCTTGCACAGCAGCTGCCAGTGATTCATGGGCAAATCCTGGGACATTTTGTCCTCCAGGAGGTTCTTATTGCTTTATTATTTAATTACTACTTTGTTGCAATCTCCACAGGCATCTGTTTGGTTTTTTTCCTGTGGGCTGGGGGTTTACAACTTGTCCAGCTCCATCTCTTCCCTGAGTTAGCCTGTGCAGGGGTCTGGTCCTGTTGGACCCTGAAGCTTTCATCCAGTCCCAAGGTCAGCTTGGCTGGAAGAAGGCAGGGTAGGGTTGAGCTGCAGGTTGGGTGATAAATCAGGGAGCCATAGAATTGCCTCAGTTGGAAGAGGCCTCTAAGGTCATTGAGTCCAACCATGGCCATTAAACCCTTCCCCAAGAGCCATGGCCACAGGTTTCTTGAACACCCCCAGGGGTGGTGACTCCAGCACCTCCCTGGACAGCCTGTGCCAGTGCCTGATCACTCTTTCAGTCAGGGTGGGCTCAGGGGCCCCTCTTGGTGCCCCTCTTGGTGTTCAGGCTTGGTGGTGCCAGCCGTGGGGGCTCAAGGCTGCCAGCCCAGCTGTGCCTGGGCCAGCTGAGCTGGGGAGAAGCCAGGCTGAGATCCAGCCAGCAGGCAGCATCCTGGGGGAGTTGTGGGGGCAGGAGGGAGAAGTCTTTTCATGTCAATCTGTCCAGGACAGTGCAGGACACATGGTGCTGGTGGGTGAGGCAGACCCTCCTGTCTTCTAGCTTGTACCTGTTGTTCCTTGTCCTGTCACTGAGTGCCACTGAAAATGGATTGGAGCCTTCATCTTGACACCCACCCATCAGATAGTTATAGACACTGGTGAGATTCCCTCTCTGCCTTCTCCAGACTAAACAGCCCCAAATCTCTTAGTCTTTCCCCACAAGAGAGCTGTTTCAGTCCCACAATCATAGCTCTCCATCAGACACTCTCCAGCAAATCCTTGTCTCTCTTGAATTGGGAATCCAAAATTGGACAGGTCTGCTCTGGAATTTCAGACCTGTTTCTACCTGAACATAAATTTATGCCATAATTTATCCCAGAGCATAGAAAAAGAGAGGGAGGGGTGCAGGTGTCTGGGAGGATGTCTGCCTGTCTGTGTCTGCTGCCTTGTGTGGGTGCTGGCAGGGTTGGTGTGGAAGGGGGAAGATTTCTGATGCTCACAGCACAGCTGAAGTTCACCAGGAGCCTCACAAGCCCTCAAGCTTCATCAAAGCAAAGCTCTCCATAGCCCGGCATGAAGGGAGAAGAGCAGGGTCAGCAGAAAGTGAGGATGGTGTCCAGTGACCCTGCCCAGGGGGAGTCTCTGTCCTCATCCATCAGCCACCACCAAGAGGCTTTGGAGAGCTCTGCCCTTGCTCTCTGGTCTGCTTGTGCTTCCCTGCCTCGACCCCTTGGCTCTTGTTCTTCTTCTATGATCCTAACAAGCAGCACTTGACTGGAGCAGGAGGTGATAGCTGCCCAGTGACCATTGCTGTGATGGTGATGATAAAGGATGTAGGTGGAAGAGCATCTTAGGATCATGTTGGCTACATTAACTCAGGGTCTCTTGAGATGCGAAGCAGCATCTGGAGCTGAGGACCTGGGTGTGGCTGTTCCCACAGTCACAGGGAGCAGGCTGCAAGGAGCAGCATTGCTCCTGGGGGTCCATCCTGGGCCACCCCACAGCAGCTTCTCCCTCAGTCGTTGCCATTGCTTAGTGATGTTTGTGCTGCTGAGAGGGAGTCTGCAGGGTAAGCTGTGGGGTGACTCTCACCAGGGTGGTATGCAGGGGGGCACTTACCCCAAGCTCCTGCTCCCCAGTGCCTGGTCACCTGCCCCTGGTACCCAGCTTAGGGAGCAGCTTCTGAGCACTCTTTCTGCTGTGTGTGTCTCACCATTGGGCGTGGGGGATGGAGGGTGGGGGAGATCCCCATCGTGTTTAAAAGGATCTGGATTCAATCCTCTTAAGAAAGGCACTGACTCAGCAGAGTGTGGTGGGGAGAGGAGGAGGAGGAGGGACCCAGGTCGTCCTTGTGGGGATGGAGCCCCCTCCAAGTCCCATGCTGGTGTGTGGGGCTGGGGGCAGTGTGTGCCTGGGGAGGTGCCAAGGAGCATCCCCTCTTCCCTCACCAATTTTGTTTTTGCACTGAGGGATAGAGACCACCTAAACGTGAGCCTCCTAGGTGGGTCAGGCTGTGGCCTGGAGATGTTTGTCCTCAAGGGTGCAGGGACATATCCTGGCTGTGTCCAAGCCCACCCTAGTGCTGCTCCTTGGGGTTTTGAGCTCCCCCTCTTGCATTTCTGCTGGCAGGCAGCTTAGTTTCACCATGGTCAGTTGTTACTGAAGGTGCTCTGAGGTGCTCAGTACCCACAGGAGCAGATTACTGAGATTATAGTCACACCAGGAGGCAATGTCACCTTCTGGGGGAGGGTGAAACAGCCACGAACTGGGTACGGGGGTGGTGCTGCTGTACTGTGAGGGGTCCCTGCTCTGCCCAGCACCCAGCTCTGGCACAGCCTGGGTTTGCAGGAGGGATGAGACACAGAGCAGACCAAGAGTGGCTTCTCCAAGTGCTGGCTGTGCCTGTGTGCAGGCTCAGGTGGCCCCAGGGTGGATTGGTGTCTGCTGGCCTGCATTTGTGAGCGGCCAAGAGAGACTCTCACTGCCTGCCAGCTGTAGCCTTTGGCATGCCAGGATGTCTCACAAGAGTGCCTCTGCCACTCCTGCCTCACCTTATCTCGTGGTGTATCTTGTCCCCCTGTGCAGAGCTCCACACAGGAGATTGGAGAAGAGCTGGAGGATGGAGTCATCTACAGCATCTCGCTCCGCAAAGTGCAGCTCCATCACACAGCCAACAAAGGGCAGCGCTGGCTGGGGGTAAGCTCTGGGGTGGCTTCAGGTGTTTCCCTGCCAGAGACATGGTGACCTGATGTCAGGGCTTGCCAAGGTGGATGCCAGCCCATGCCATGCCCTTGTTGTCATCTTGTGCCCAGGGGAGTGGTGGAGTCCCCACCCCTGGAGGTGTTCACAGACCCACGTGGCCAGGGCACTTCAGGGCATGGTTTAGTGGCCATGGTGGTGTTGGCTTGAAGGTTGGGCTGAGTGATCTCAGGGGCCTACAGCCTGGAGAGGTCCTTCCAAGCCTTGTCTGGGAATTGTGTATTTTTCTGGGGGAGGAAGTGTGGAGGCTCCTGCTGGCAGGAAGGGACATGTGGGATACAACTTGGAGCTCCATTTTGTGGAACAGGGCAACTCTGAGTTGCTCCTGGATTGCAGCAGCCTTGAGGGCTGTCCTCAAGGTCTTGTCTGCTGAGTTACTGCTCTGGGGCCTGAGGAGGTCCAGCTACCTTGCCCCAGGCACTGTAGGGTGTCTGTGGTGCCAGCCACAAGTGATGCCTTCTGAGGCTGGTGGGACCATGCTGCACGTGGATGTGTCTTGTCTTCACCCAACCCCCTGACTTCAGCTTCTGCCCTGGCAGTTTGAGAATGAGTCAGCCTTAAACCTCTACGAGACCTGTAAGGTGAGGACAATCAAAGCTGGCACCTTGGAGAAGCTGGTGGAGTACCTGGTCTCAGCCTTCAAGGGCAATGACTCCACCTACGTCACCATCTTCCTGTGCACCTACCGAGCCTTCGCCACCACCAAGCAAGTGCTGGACCTGCTGCTCAACAGGTGAGGCTGGCCCCAGGCACAGCAGTGTCTGAACCCCCTCAGCCAAGAGAGCCTCAGCATCTGCTGCTGCCATGCCTTGGCAGGCTGAGGGCTTCTCCAAACCCCCTCAGAGTGAAGGGCTGGGGGCAGGACACAGCTTCTCCAAGAGCTGGAACCCTTCCAGCTGGCACCCTGCTGTGGGGTGGGCAGTGCTGGCTGCAGTGGCAGGGCTGGGGGAGCTGGGACAGTGCTGGAGAGGTTCATCCTGACCCCATGCTGTGGAGAGGACACACAAGTGCAGGGTGCTGACTGCCTGCTGCTGTGCTCCCCCAGGTACGGCAAGCTCCACGTGCAGGCAAATGGGGACCACGCCAGGCACACTGTGGACGAGAGGACAGAGCTGAAGAAGTAAGTATTGACCAGCTGGGGGTGACCTGGTGAGGGCTGTCACCTCCTGAGAGCTTCAGATCTTGTCCCAGGTTGTCCCTGGTGCCCAGGGGGTGTTGGGCTGCACGTGGGTTTCTCACAGCACCCAATGCTGCTGGGGTGGGAGGCTGCAAGAAACCTGTGAGATCAGCAAGTCACACAGGCTGCCTGTTCTCTGCCCACACAGCACCATCTCCTCCATCCTGGGGGCCTGGCTGGACCAGTACTCAGAGGACTTCCGCAAGCCCCCAGACTTCTCCTGCCTCAAGCAGCTCATCTCCTACGTGCGCCACAACATCCCTGGCTCTGACCTGGAGCGCCGAGCGCGCATCCTGCTGGCCCAGTTCCAGCAGCAGGAGCAGAGCGAGGCCGAAGCAGAAGGTGGGAGCCTCTTCCCTGCTTGTGGGGCTGTTGGGTGCAGAGGGTGCCACTGGTTGGCCTTGAGGGGCTCCAGAGCCTCAGGTCTTGCCGTGTGGATGAACCACCATAAACCCTGCCTGTGTTTGTTACCTGGAGCTGCAGCTGGAAGCCAATCAGTGAGAGTTGTAGGTGGAGAAGTAAATCTGCTTTTGCTCCCTGGGATAGGACAAGGAGCAGTAAGCTGCAGCACAGGAGGTTTCACCTCAGCACAAGGGGGAACTTCTTGCCTGGAAGGGTCCCAGAGCCCTGGCACAGGCTGCCCAGAGAGGTTGTGGAGTCTCCTTCTCTGGAGCCTTCCCAGTTCTGTCTGGATGTGCTCTGTGTGCCCTGAGCTGGATTGTCTGGCCCTGCTCTGGCAGGGGGGTTGGACTGGATGAGCTCTTTGGGTCCCTTCCAACCTCTGACATCCTGTGAGCCTGTGAATGCTCTGCAGACCTCCAGGTTGAAACCAAGCATCCTGAGCCTCATTTCTTGAGGTGTGGAGCCAGATGGAATTAAGAGCCTGGGAGGTGGGATGTGGATGCTTGCAGGGGGCTGGCTGATGGCAGCACTCAGCTTTGTGTCATCTCTCACAGCTGTGGACCATGGTGGCTGCACCTTCCAGCTGGTGGAGGAGAATGGGGTTGGAGATGGGAAGCCAGATTTCCTCTCCTTCTCCCCAGAGATGGTGGCAGAACAGTTCACACTGATGGATGCTGTGAGTATTCATTCAGCAGCTGGTAGTGCCCAGCTGCCACCTGCTGCTCTGGGCACAGGCCTGCCTCTTCCCTTCCCTCTCTGCCTCCTGGGCTTTCTCTTCCCTTCCCTTCCCTTCCCTTCCCTCTCTGCCTCCTGGGCTGTCTCTTCCCTTCCCT
>VWYK01074353.1:0-12286 GCA_013399775.1 Semnornis frantzii
ATGTATAAAATACAGATGTGCAAACCTTGCCCCATAGACAGGTCTCCTTTTCTTCGTGTGTTTTGTTTCTCCATGTGGCCCTGCGATCCCATATCCTGATGTTTTTAGGAGTTTCAAATGGTGGGTCCTGGGCTATGTCACCGTTGCTGCTTGTGTTGTTCAAGACCAGCTGAAATGAGCTGAAATGCAGTGTTTACTGTTTCATAAAGTTTGGTAATTAGTGATTAGTAGCTGGATTTTTTTTTTTTTTAAGCTTTTTTTCTTGACCCATTTAGCAACCAACTTTGAAGAAAAATCTTAGGTTTTCGTACAGACACATGATTTTTGGCTTTGGTTTCCTCCTGAACTGAGCAGTGAGGCGTGGCAGGATTTCAGATGAAACCTCATGAAGCCACAAGGTTTGTGTAGAAGCAGACAGTGTCGGGCTGGATAAGGTTTTCCCTGCAACTGTGTGAAACAGGATGTGCTGTCCTTATGAAGACCCGAATTAGCTGTTAGAAAACAGAGTTGATTCTCCTCAGCACTACTAACTTTAACTTAAAAGCAGTTGTGTGTTGGCTTTTGATACGAGGTGTGGTACAATATATTGCTGCAAAAGAACGGAGGGGGAAAATGTGATTTTTAAGGTGAAAGCTATTGCAACAGTAGTTTTTGAATCTTGCATATTGCAACATCGTAGCGTGTTGTGCTGCATTTCTAATCTGATGCTGCTATAAATAGCTGGTTAAACATCTTGAGCAGGGAAAAATAGATCAATTAAATGACAGGTTGAAGCGTGAACATAGAACTTTGGAGCCAAGTTACTTTTTACGTAGGAGACGTTTTGTGTGTATCGTGTCAAATGAACATCCACAATCATTTTCACAAAAACATCTTTGTTTTCCTGAGACAACTACAGTGCTTTATGACTTTTCTAGTATCCAGAATCATTTGCTTTCTGTTGTTAAAGTGTTACTACCGTTTTGTATGTTTTGAAAATGTCTACATTCAGCAGTGATTGCTCTTTGACAAATGTTCAGTTTGTCACTTGATCTGATGAAACTAAGGGAAACTGAGCACAGAGTTCTTTACTTTTGTATTTGTATGTTATTGCATCTTTGAGAGCTGCCTTTTAGGAAGGGATACAATTTTTTTTTATGTCTTGGAAAAAAATAAAGCTTACCATTTATTTCGATTTCAACCTTTTTTTAAAAACTTTTATTGGGCTGCGGTCAAAACTGTAATGTTTGTATTCATTTGTTATGGCTTTTTTTAATAGTTGATATGTTAAACCACTGGACTCTCTTGTAAGGTATCAATTTGTGAAACTTATTTTAAATGTGTACCGTTTGTCCATATGTGCAACTTAGCATTGTGCAAACAATAAAACAGTAATGCTGTGATCCTTGTAATACAAATTTGCCTGTTTGAAAGACCATTTCCTGCCGTTCTGTGCTTCAAGAGAAACAAAAACATATTCGGCTAATACAGAGAATTGTTTTTCCTAGAATTTATGTAGTGCAAAGCTGCTCTTGTTGAAGTTAGGGCCTTGATCCCTGGATTGAAAGGGTAGGGGGAGAAATGAGGTATTGTGTTGAGGGTTTGTCCAGAATCTCTTCACAGCGAGCTACATAAGCCTGGATCACACTGTAATGTAACAACATTACATAGGTGTAGCTTCATAAACTCAAAAACAGTCTGAGCCTCCTGGGTACCTGTGTTCTGTTTCTTTTCACATTAAGACAACAGTTGTGTCCTTAATTTAGCCTAAGTAGAAAATCTATTACATAATAGAACAATCACATGCTAGAGTACAAGCTGAATTGAAAATGGGACTTGAAAATTATATTCCTAGAATATTACTTGGGTGGTTGAATTTAGCCATGATTTTCAGGGATCAGCATTGTATAAGCTGTCTCAAATACTTTTATTTTCCTAATTTCAAGACATGTAATATCAACTTACAAAATACAAATATATGCAAAGCATGGCTTGCTTTTCTACAACGTAGATTAAGCAGCTGACCTGTACTTAAACAGGTCATGAAGTGGCCTGAAATTAAATAAAGTCTGGATTACTTGTTCTGTAAAGAGGAAAAAAAAAACCAAAAACTGTTCTGGAGGAAGGTTAAAGTCACACAAGTCACATATATAGGATGTGGTTCTCTAACAGGTTTATTGCTTCTTGTGCAGCTATGGTATAAAATGCTCCATCTAAATATTATATTCATAACTTCATTTCGAACCTAAATTTCCTTTATTGCATTATTTTAAAATGAAAATTAAGTTTAGGAATGTAGATTTAGTGTCAAGTTGCCCCCCTTTGACATCAGTGGCAATTTTTTTCTTTTTTCCCCCAGTCCACTACTCTTGTTAATAGTAGAAATAATTCAGTCAGTCATGTCAGCTTTTACATATTATTGGTTCTGTTACCTGAAATATTCTATCAGAGGATGTGAAAGAAGCACCTTGTGAGTTCTTAGTGAGGAATTAAAAGTAACTGTAGAAAAAAAATCTGTCCATACTGTACAGAATAAATGCCTTATGCTGCAGAAAAGGGTTTTTTTTTTTTCCTTAAATTCAAGTTACTAAGAACGAAGAACTGACTATGTGCAAAAATTGCCAGCAGTAATTTGCAGAAATTTTGGACTGTTTACTGGGATTGCGTTGTAAGGCTGTTCCTCTCTTCGCCCTGGTTAAGCACCTTTCAAGGCTGTGGCTAGTATCTCTAACCACTGACAGATGGATAAAGTATCATAGTAGTAGATTTGTACAGCTTCTGGTAAGAATCAGCAGTTGGGCTTGGAGGGGCAAGTGACATCGAGTTGATGCCTGCAGCAGCTCTGGAAGGCAATGGTTACCTGCTGCAGCAGTGCCCGTGGAACCTTAACCAAGCCACCCAACCAGACAGGTAGGTTGCCTAAAAGGAAGATGATGAGGGAAGAGAGGTGTGGGGAGAGGTGAGGGGATATAGAGGACAAGGCTCCCTAATGTGAGCAAGACGAGTTGTTTTAATTCATTTTGGGATTATTTCCTCTGAACTCCATATGAATGTCCATATGCTAGACCCAAATTAGCTGAGTCTCTAACACATTTTTTTGTGTTGGTTGAATGTTGCATTTAATAAGTAGAAGCAGGCCTGCAGGAGTTTCATTTTCTACATGGGACAGGTTTTCTTACTTTTAGCAGGGGAAAATAATTATAAACTACCTCCACAAGCAAAGGAATTTATAAAAATAAAGCTAAAGGAATCATACAGGGTTCCAGTAGCACTGGTGGAGAATGCTGCTGTCAACAGGTGGCGAGCAGCTGTTGGTTACATGCTACCATTACAAAGCCCTTGCCCACACAGATGCCATGCAGTGCGTCATCTTTTGTTTCCAGGTCATTCACATTTTCACACCTTTTTAAGGTAGCAGAATTTTTATTAAACTTCAATATTCAAATGATACTTCTGACACATTCAGCTGCAGTTGTTACAAGGTTTATTACTTCATGGTTTTTCTACTCAGCCTCAGCAATTTAATCTTTATGGCCCATTGCTGCAGTTGAAGTGCCACACTGAGGAGCTGAGAAGGCTGTGCGCTACTTAAGACTTGGTAACTTTTTACAGAGAAAAGTTGGTTTTCTCTTTCCCTGCCTTTTAGAAGTAAGGCAATTCTAGCTTCTTATGAATGGCTTTTGGTGAAGTTTAGAAAGTTCTACAAACTAGAAAAGCTCCTAGGCTGATTTTACTTTTCTTTGATTATAGACCTGCCCCTACAAGGACATCAGGGTAATTCTGTTGAACACTTGCATGCAAAACTTGGAATATCTATCCGGTCGTCAAGGGGGCAGTAGCTGAACAGGCAAAAGATACTTTGTTTGTTCAGCAAATGTTTCACAGACTGATGGATTTCCCTACTTCTTTTCCATGCAGGTGTCACTCTACAGCGTGTGCTTGGGCAGCAGCTGGACAGCAGCCGTCTAGAACGCCATCTGATTGCTTCCAAAATCCTGTTCTGATTAAAGCCTAGCATATATCTCCAGAGCAATAAATCCCCTACTGGCTCTGTATTTATTGTGGCACATTGTGGTAACAGGATATGTCTCAGAGGTGATGATCTCAGTCACACAGGAAAGCTAGGATGATGAGGTTGTGATCAGGGTCTATGGTGTAGCAAAGGAAAAACACCGCAACTTGAAAAATAATCAGACTCAAACTTTATGTGAAACTTGAAATTCTGAAAAATACCTAATGAAGAATGAGGTAAGTTATTATGGGAGAGCTAATTGTGACAGGCACCTTGAGTAGACTTTCAGTTGGATGAAACCTTGGGGACAAAATATTCACAAACTATGACCAGGTGCGTAGCTAAAACTAGTCTATTAACTCTGTGGTTAAATACCTAAGTAGAAGCTACTCTAAACAAAACAAACACACACCCGAAAAAACCACACCAAACCTCTCTATTAACAAGTTAGTATTTTTTGTCTCTTTGGACTCTTTTTATTTCTTTATCAACATACACATAAATGACTCAAACCTTTAATCATAAACACTTTTGCTGCTGTTCTATCCAGAGTTAGGGTAAGGTTCAGGTGCTAGAGGAGTCCTTATTGATAAAAAATCCACCCTTCAAGTAACCCCACCACGTGGAAGTGTTTGGACCCAAGTGCTAGGTGAATGCAATGGCAGTGAGCAGCTAGACCAGTACTGCCCTAGTCCTTGGTTGTGTGGGGACATCTCTCCCATCTCTGCTGGACATGGGTGGAGAAGTGATGGTTGAGCATACCTATATCTTGCCAGTCACCTTTGTTTCATGCAGTGGTGTTCAGCACAGTTCTTCAGCACTTTGCCTCCAGTATCCTTAGCAACAATGCCAGAGGCAGCCACAGTGGTTCTCACGTAGCACTGAACAGACAAAAGTGATAGCAAAAGGGATGTGCTGGCCTTAATGCCACAGAAGAGTCTTGGCGTTGCACATTGTATGAATTTTAAAGCATAACTCTATTTCTTCTTTTATTTTGGCTGTGAGCTGAGGGGACTGGTGGTTGTCTGAAGAAGCTTACTGCAAGTAACATTGCCACTTCTTATGCCCGTAGTAGGGTGATGCTTAAACCATCCTTCAACGATCCAACAAATATTCACGTACCTCCAGCAGCCAAACCAGATGCAAGCCTTATCCCCAGGGAGGGCAAGACTTGCTTTGGTCATTAGCTAAGCTTGTGCAGTACAGGCCACAGGGGTGAAGCTCCCACTTGATCCCGTGGTAGCAAAGTGAGTTCATGCTGAGCTCTGCTCTGAGAGTGAAGAGGGAAGGCTTTTAACATTGTTTATGTTGGCTTCAGGCATGGTAACATTCTGTCAGTGCCAGCAGCAACCTACTGCTTGTACTGGGAGATGTGCAAAGTGGCCAAACTGCAGGGAAGCTGTGACAGCTCATCTAGACTGACCTCCACAGGGCAAGAATTGCTGTACTGAAGATGTATGTCTAAAGCAAATGCCTATTAGCTTAATTTTATACTTTAATAGTAACAATATTTTAGCTAGAAATGCCTTTTTTTTTTTTTTGAGTAATTTGACATTTTGCACTTGAGAAATGTCATCTTCCTCATGACCTTTCACCATGCTTTATTTCTAGTAGCACAGCAGCCAGCACAGCTGTTATTTGTTGCTCCATTATGGTGATAGTTACACTGTAGTGTAACAGGGCTGACCAGGCTCCAGAGCTGCTGTGAAGCACAGGGACAAAAGGGTCACTTGGCTAAGATGAGGGGCTTGGGCAGACAGATAGCCATAGCAGTCCAGCAGCGGCAGACAGGTGGATGTCTCATTTAAAGTTAGCTCTGAGAAGGGAGTGGGGAGAGAACCCCAAAGTTTCATGGAGGCAAGTCCAGGTTTATCAGCACCAGACCAACGCCAGCAAGTCCAGGAGAGTTTGGATGGAGCCTTCTTGGCTGAAATTTTGTTAGCGATTATCTGACTCAAAAAAGTCTTCTGATTGTATCTTGACCCATATACTGCTTCACTAGAAAGGCCCCAAAGCTCCTCCTTACTTTCTTAACTGAAGGAGAAAGAAGGTAATGCACTGTCATGACTGTCCCAGCCTGTCAAAGCTCTTCCCTATAGTGGGAATTTTCTGCTAACGCTGTTCAACTTCCTAATGCACTAATTGCTGCAGGGTTTTACTTGACATTAGCCCCTTGTTCACAGATGGGAGCAGTAAGTAAGAAACATTTGTCAGATCTGGTTCTAAGGGACATGGCTTAGCTGCAGACTTGGCAGAGTCAGATAGTTGTCAGACTTGATGACCTGAAAGGTCTTTTCCAAACGAAATTATTCTATGATTGTAAGTTGTGTTTTGAGCTGTTGTCAAGTAAAACAGCAGTGATGGAAGCAGATACAGTCTTTTTTACTTCTTTTGCAAGCAGTATTTTAAAAAGTCCTGATCTACAAAATATACTCATTTATTTTCTGCACCAAGTTGCCGCTTCCTGCTAATCTGCACTAATAATCCCTATATAAAATCCCAACCTGTAAATTAAGATCTAGTAAGTCTCGTTGAGAAAAAAAAAATCAAGAGAAGAGTCACTTTTCTTGTGTCTGCAGCTCAGTAATCTCGGCAGCAATCTGGCTTACAGCTACCTGGTGATGTTGCCTTCACTATATTGTGTCTGAATCTTTGCCTTGTGCTATGGCGTGGGGAAGTCAGCAACACTGAACTTTGGAAACGATCCTTAGTTTTCTCTTCCTGCATTTGACAGAAGATTTATTCTGTATGGTGAGTGGCATAATCTGGAGAGTGAATGGGGGAAAATCTCTCTGTTTGGAGTTTTTGCTTTTTTAATTGATATAATTTTATTATAATGATGCCTCTTCAAATTGGCCAGTCTCACTGAGAGGGCAGGCCGTGGGAAGATGGGTTTAGTCCACATGAAGTAATTCTTCTCTTTTTGTCTGATGAGGGCGGGGGGGAGGAAGCTGAAATTATTTCCTTTCTGCTAGTGGCAGGAGTGGTTGGTTAGAGCAGAAATAATTCAGTCAGGAAACAGCACTCCTTTTAATTTGAAGATGTGCACATCAGTTTTGTGTCCAGGCTTTTATGTAGTGTAACAGCAATTTGCTGTGTCTGCAGTAAAGTGGGAGCTTCAAAAACCAGCAAACCAAGACTCCCAGGAGAAGAGCATGACAGTTTGTATCGATCACAGCTCAGGAGTTGGGCAATGCTAATGAACTCCTTAAAGGCCTGGACTGATGTGGCTCAGTATTGAAACTGGGCAATGCTTTCTGTGAAACGGCCTCCTCCTTGCTGCAATCATGCCTTCATGAATTTGAAGGGAGATGTCCCCCAGCACTGTAAATTAAGATACTGTCACCCTGTCACCTCCTTTCAACCTGCATACCTTAACCCCACTATCGAGTCAGCAGTGCATTTTGGGGCCAACTGTGTGATAGTGGAGGTGTCTGTATTGACTGTGATAATGTGGTGCCAGCACTGATGTCTGCTGTCCCTGCTGCCTGTGCCGAGGCAGCGAGCATTGATAGCAGAAGCTGAGCTCTGTGTGCTGATGTTCTTGGTGCTGCTGTAGCCTCTGTAGATTCGCAGCCCAGCCCTTGGGGAGCATGTGAAATTCATCTCATGTCATTCAAAGCTGGTTTTACAGTCCTTCGACTCTTTGAGATTTTTTAAATTTTGTTTGTTTTCGGCCATACTGTTCTAATTACTTTCCAGGAAATGAGAGTCATAAAAGAAAGCCCTTCTGCTATGAATACACATGTATTTTACAGCAGAGATATTAAATATGATCCCTAAGCAGAAATAAAAAACAGTCCAGCTTATGCAAGTAATACCACAATCAGAATAACAGTTTGGGACTTTAAATGTACTGATGGTGTTTAAATCATACTTATGACAGGGGTAGCTACACTAGTGTCAAAGGTAGCTAATAGCCAGGGCAGGAAGAGAAGGAAACCCTTCTGAGTTAAGCTCTTATTTTCTAGTAACTCCCCTCATCAGGGAAATGACTTTAGTATAACCTGTTGGTAAGGACTGCAGGCTTGATGGCAACAGTTCTCCGTATGCGACCCATAGCTATGGCGTTTTAGCAACGCTTCCCTTCCCGCTTACTGCACACGGGGGCAGCAAGGCATTGCTTTATCAGCAGGAGTTACCCTTTTACCTGAGAAACAGCTTTGCCAGGATAAATGTACAAGTCTTAGGGATTTCGGAATCCAAGGTGATTTGTTTATACTGTTAAAACAACAAACAAACGGAAACAACAAGGCAAACGGGTTTTTAAATAGCTAAATCGTTAGGTACTCAGCTTGGCTTTCAGCTGGGAATTGATTCCATTATTTTATATTGCCAGGAAGAGGAATCTCTGCTGATGAAGTGTTAAGCTGCGATATGTAAGTGTACAAGCCAATAAAATCCGGCTCTTGCGGTAAGCACCACCTGGCTTTTACATGCTGAGTGATCTGAATGATAGTACTATGATGATGTATTCTAGTTTTTCTCTGCAGGAAGGATGGAGAAGACTTCAGGTTATGAGCTTTAACTTTCAATCTTGATTTATGATGTTGTGAACACAACTGCAGAGCCAAAGTAATTCCTGAATCCTGATTTTTGAGGCTTCCGATCAGGTTTCAAAGTTGTTCAAAAGTAACGATGTAATGGTAGATAGACTAGCTAAAAGTAATGAGAAAGGCACATAAATGCCTGCTTGGCATCCATGCTTGGGCAATGAAAACCAGGTAATCTCACTTGTACCTAAGTGACTAGGCTACCAAAAATGAAACCAAATATCCCAAAGGGGAAGAGAAGAAAGCATCCATCCACCATATAAAGTTTATCTCCAGTAGGCTCTAAGGAATAGGGCATAGAAGTTGGTGCCAATTTTAGGTCTCTTTTACTATCAAGGGAATGTGGCAAGTTGTAGAGTATGGATTGGAAATACGATAGGGAGAGCAAAACATTCCTAACAGCAATTGCCACTTACACATCCACAGAAGCTCACAGCAGCTTGGAGAGTTGCATTGCAGGATTTTCCTTTCCTAGCTCTGAAGAAGTTCCAGCAAAGATAGAGATATAGAATAAGGTGGTAGGTCTGTGTTCCTGCTTTACCTTAGAGAATTTCTACAGTGGTGACCCCAGGGGGAGGGAAAGGGACTATTGTTTCTTACTCATCATTTGTCACAATTTCCTCTAATTTCTGTCTTCCAGTCCAAAGTGTGTGGGCACAGCCAGCCCTGACAACCTCACTGTGACCAGTTCAGCGACTTGGACTCAAAGTGGAGTCTCCTTGGTTTTCTCGAGGAGCTCAGGATGAGAGGTATGCTTTGTATCATCCCTCTTTTCATGCCTTTCCTATTTCTGATTACTCTTTTTCGAAGTAAAAGCAGTTGTATTTGCAAGGAGCTTTAGCAAATGAGGCCTGCACACCTAAGGAAAGCAAAGCACTGAAGGCATATTGAATTTGAAAAATTCCCAAAATTTCCCACAGAGGGGATGTAGCAGTAAAACAGTAGAATTGCCTTTGTTACAATAAGTGCAGTGACAGGATGAGTTCAGAAGGTGAGAAGATACCAGTCTTATACAGCCACTCATGCATATGCTGGTGATCGTCCCACAGCAGCTTTGCCTGTGAGCATCAGCATCCCAGTCTGGCATCCCAGAGCTCAGTGCCTGGGCACACAGGTGTATGGGTATTGACTCACAGTCAGTGCAGCTGGACACTGTGCCCTTTAAAATCTGTAATGTGTTATAGATGTACTTAACCCCTACACTGCTGCACAGGCAGCTTGCACCTCAGTGTTAAAAATCACATGGAAAAAGACAGTTTATCAGTTAATAACAGTAATTTTAACTCTTCCTTTCCCTGCTTTGAAATGATTTTTCAGGAATCACAGAATTGTTTCAGTTTGAAATTGATTGCGTCCAAGGTCATTGTCTAATTCAGCCAAGTCTGGTGCTAAACCATGTCCCACATTTATGCATCTTTTAAGCACCTCCAGGGATGAGAGGATTCAATCGCAGAACAGCACATGAGTTCTTTAAATTACTGCAATACACCATGCTATTGGCTTCCCTGCAATCATGCATTTGGCCTGGGAAGGGTAAAGAACATTTCTGCTGAGCCAAAGGCCTCTTCAAACTACACCTGGCAGTAGTAGTAAAAATTCAGAGACTTCTAGGAAAAAATACATTAAAGCAGATATTAGGCTTATAAACTGTTATTGTTACTGAATATCTCTCGACTTTAAAAAAATCTTTGTTAACTGTGACATATATATATATGTATATACATGATATTTTAATTATATCTGAGCTGCAAGATGCTCAGTTTGGTGTGACCCAGTGAGTTTGGTGTTCTTAAAGATCTGAGGCCTTAGCGATAGGCTTGGTTTACATTGAATTAAGCTGAGGCATTGTTATGAGATTGCTATGCACAGGAAAGTGTGAATGAAAAGGTTGCAGAATGAAAAGACCGTTGCTATACTTAGGTATTTTCACACATATTTGTTTGGGGTTCTTTAAACTTTAAAATTATACAGATCAGCTTGTACATTAAAAAAAAAAAACAACACAACTAATGAGACTATTGCCAGCTATGTTCTAAAGCACTTTGTAAAGTGCCACATGTTTTCAGGTTTACAAAAGCATAATGAGGTGTACTATTATCTCCAGCTTTACTCAGACAGGTTGAGACAAATTCTGAGCTTGAATATGTAAAGCACCTGCTCCAGATAATCTCTGCAGGGGATCTGGTGATGGTATTTTGTTGTGATCAAGGCTCCTAACTGAGAATACATGGGGGCTACAAAGCAGGCTGTCTTCTGATAGTCTGTTCTTGCTGTTGGAAAAGGTCCACCTTACTGAGTGTCAGTGGGACCACTGGCTTGAAGGATGTGACTGGGAAACTACTTTGCCTGCCACATAGAAAAGAATCAAGAAGCTGCTTTTCTTATGAAAACATCAGTCCAGCCCAGATGAAAATGGGGCTTCCTAGGAAGACTTCTGTGAACATAAGCATTTAACAACTGCTGTTGTCACATGGGGCTGACAGATATCCTGAAAGGTCACTGATGGGAACTCATGAATTTAACTTGTCCAGATGATCGCCTACACTTGTTGTGGCTTGAAGCTGCCCCACAATACAAGGGTACTTTAGGCCAATGCAGGGCAGCTGTATGGTCATAAGCGTTCACAGTGTGCTCCTTGAACTAAATGTGCTGGGGCCGGCAGTCCTAGGTAGCTACTGATGGACATTCGAGATGGAGTACCTCAAGCTCCATCATGCAAATCCCTGTAAGTTTCTTCTCATGCAGCCAGCTGGTTTGATATGGACAGTGCAGAACCTGTCACACTGCAATCTCACTTTTCATTTTGACAACTGTAGGCTTTTCTAAAGGTTAGCTGCTCCAGGTTACTGTCTCTGAGGCAATGTGAAAGATGTGTATGAACCACCTCTGCACCCTGCTGTTGCAGCAACCTGGCTCAGGGCTGAGCTGCAGAAGGGACGAGGCTGGTAAATAACTCACTGGGACAGCAGCACAGACAAGGGGGCAAAATATAATTACTTGAGCTGTAATTTGACCAGAATTTGGTCCAGACTAATACCTCTGTGAAAGCCTGCAGCTGTCTGACAGTGGCTGAAAAGAACAAAAAGAGGGAGATGAAAATGGAGGGAAGGACTGGTATGTTGTTAGTCCAAGACAGTAATTTAATTGAAAGTTTTGAAAGAATGAGGGAAGCGAAACTCCGCAGCCCTTGCAGTGAAAGGATTTGGCAGCAGGGTTTAAAAGCAGCGCCAGTTCTCGGAGCCTCCCCGTTTCTGTCACTTTATTAGAAAAAGTATTTTTCACGTGATCTAGCGTATTGGTCTGGTTGGTCATACTGGAACTGAGCTTGGGAGAGAGAGAAAACAACACAATCAAACAACAAACTTTCCTGACCACTCAGCAGCTCGGACACTTTTGGAGGCGCATTCCTGCACCTTTCCTTCAGCTGCTGCTGAATTTCAAAAGGCTGGAAGGCAAAACAACCGCGTGTGCTCGGAGAGGTAGCGTGTGGTCCTGCGGAGCGTAGCGGGGCCCCGCTGTCGCTCCCGGCGGGGCAGATGGAGGCAGATGGATGATTTGGAGCTGGAGTGGTTGATTTCGGTCGCAGCGCCCGGCAGAGCGGCGGGAGGACGGCCGCTCGCCACAGTCTCCGCGGGACTCCGGGAAGCAGTAGTGAGTCCCCCAGCGCGATCCCCACTTCCCCCCCGGCGGCGTTGGGCAGCGGGCACGGGGCCGCCCCGTCGGGCGGGGGCGGGCTGGGGCA
>VWYK01074353.1:12609-34711 GCA_013399775.1 Semnornis frantzii
GTGCCCAGAGCGCTTCGACGGCGGCGACGCTACCATTTGCTGCGGCAGCTGCGCCCTCCGCTATTGCTGCTCCAGCGCTGAGGCGCGCCTCGATCAGGGAGCCTGCGACAACGACCGGCGGCAGGGTGGCGGCGAATCGGGCCGCCCCGGCAAGGACGGCCCCGACGGCGCGGCAGGTGAGATGGCCCCAGGGGTTCCTCGAGCCTCGGCGGCTCCGAGGGAGCTACCGCGGGTTTGCGGCAAACTTCTCGACCTCTCCTTCTCCCTTGTTCCTTTCCCCGACGAGCCGCAGGGCTGGAGGTGGGGACAGCCGAGCCCTCCCGCAGCCGGTACACAGGGAAAAAGCACGCCCGCCTGGGCTCTTATTTTCCCCTCCCTTTTTGAAAATCCCGGTCCCGTGCGGCTCTGCCACTACTCGGAGTCGACTCCTCAGTCCCATTTGTGCCCCCAGTTCAGAAGCGAAGAAAAAAACGTAAAGAGTCTATCTGAGCGAAACAAAAAAAGTAACATGATATTTCAAAAGAACTTCTGACTATTCCCTACTCTAGTTGTGTGCGTTCTGCCAGTTCAGATAACCGACCCCCTCTGCCCCCCTCGGCTCTGTTTTTTACAGGGTTGATTTTCAAGGATAAACTCAAGTCTACTGTTGTTTAAAAAAACCCTCGGTGGCTTCCCAGTACCCTTCCTGACATCCACGCCTGCTGAACGCGCTAGGAGTAGCCTGAAGTGATGTTATAATTAGGGCAGAATTACTCCTTGCCTGTTACAGTCTGTAGCAAGTGTGTGCACCTGCTCGAGAGTTCTGGAGCTCCAAGTACAGAAATAGAGACATTTTTTTTGCAAGCCTTTTGTTTAAAAAGTGTTAAAATTAGGAAATATATGGGAGAAATGTGACTTCAGCTGTGCAAGGAAGTATTCTGATGTGAACAGACAGGTGACGCCCCCTCCTTTTTGCAGTTCGGAGAACATGACGTTTTTCCCTAACAATTAATTTTCTTAATTAGTATTTATGCTTCAGCGAGTTTAGGAGAAGTCATCTTGCACTGACACTGGTTAACTTGCAGGAGGGGCAGCTGCTGTGCCAAGGCATGTCCTTAACAGTAGCTTTGTTAGTGCTGGTCAGGCAGAGGCTCACAGCCCTGCCTGGGTCTGGGCTGCCATGTTTCAGTGGAAATGGTGAAACCCAGATGTGTTATCTGGAGCATTCACAAGCACTGAAGGGAGGCACCTTCACTTCATTATTCCAGCGTATATTCATGTGGATTTCTTACCGAGAAAGAGAAGTCAGCTTTTTCCCCAGGAGTACAGAGCATCTGAACTTCAGGACCTTCCAAGGATGGTGTTTACCCTCTGAAAGCATCACCCATAGTTTCTGCTGTCAATCCTCAGTCCTCCTGCTCTGCTTTCCCTTCTTTAAGCCTCACAAGAGCAGTGCTGCCTCTCTGCTGGTAGTGAAGGTTTAGAGCATGGTGCTGTCACCCCACCACCCACCCTGTGATTTCTTCCTAAATCCAGGGCTGAAGCACAGAGCAGCCAGACACTCAGCCACAGAGCCCCTATGGCTGCTGCCTGGTCACTGTCCAGGTATCTGCTCTGAGAGGTGGCAGCAGCTCCAGAGGCTGGTGATGTGGAGGGATGCAATTTATCTCCTGAGCACAGAGCAGGGATCTTGCTGCCAAAGTATCTCCCTATGGCACTGTTCAAATCCAGGATTTTCATTACTAATGTGGTGACCTAGTAGTGTTTGGTTAACACTGATTTTTAAAGTTGTCTTCTTCAACCAAAACAATTCTGATTCTTCTGGCAGGGCATGTAGGAGATACGGTGAGATGTGGCGTGATGGTTGATGTGGATGATTTAGAGTCCCATCAACAGGAGCAAGATGTGAACTGTGGGCTTTCTTCCCTGCTAGTAACCATAAAGGTGCTTTTAGAAAACCCAGTCGTTGGTTTTAGCAGCCCTTTTCATCTCTTCTCCATGTAAAATGCTCGGCAGCTCACACAGCCTTCAGTGCTCACCTGGTGTTTGCCTGTGCTGGTGGGGAGCTGGGCTTGGCTAAGGTCGGGGGGGCTTCCTGCGAGAGCTGCTGAGGTTTGTCCTTGTCCTGCAGTGACAACATTTTCTTTGCTGTTGCAGTGCCCATCTATGTGCCGTTCCTTATTGTTGGATCTGTATTTGTCGCCTTCATCATCCTGGGGTCGCTGGTGGCAGCTTGCTGCTGCAGATGCCTGCGGCCCAAGCAGGAGCCCCAGCAGAGCCGAGGCCCTGGGGGCACCCGTCTGATGGAGACTATCCCTATGATCCCAAGTGCCAGCACCTCCCGGGGCTCCTCCTCCCGCCAGTCAAGCACTGCTGCCAGCTCCAGCTCTAGTGCCAACTCAGGGGCAAGAGCCCCGCCAACCAGGTCCCAGACCAACTGCTGCTTGCCGGAAGGGACCATGAATAATGTCTATGTCAACATGCCAACGAACTTCTCTGTGCTGAACTGCCAGCAGGCCACCCAGATTGTGCCACACCAGGGGCAGTACCTGCACCCTCAGTATGTGGGCTACGCCGTGCAGCACGACTCGATGCCACTGACCCCAGTGCCTCCCTTCCTCGACAGTTTGCAGGGTGGCTACAGGCAGATCCAGTCCCCCTACCCACACACCAGCAGTGAACAGAAGATGTACCCAGCTGTGACTGTGTAGCACTGGTGCCTTCCTCCCCCTCCCCACCCAACAGATTTTAATATCTAAACAGATGAGAAATACTTCCTCGGAACAAAGCTCCCAGAACATCACTTGTAAATAATTCTGCAAGGCTCATGCATGTCAAACAGTGTTTATAAACCATTTATTTCCATCGGGGTCCATGGCCAGAAACATCAGGATGATTTCTCTGCATTAACACTGCCAGATATGCTCTCATTCCTGCGTGTGATTTACAGTGGTGAGGGATGACACTGGCAGTGCAGGCATATTGCAGATCTTGCGAGACAGATGCTGGAGCCATCAAGTGCCCTTCAGGTATGACATGGCCAGAAGTATTTGCCTAATAAATTTGTAGAAAGAGTTTTGTTACGCTACAAGAGCGCAGTGCTTAAGCTTTTCTCCTCTCCCACCTCCTTAAAGACTTTTCCCGTTGCTTTACAGACAATCACAAATGAGAGCCGAATGGTGCAATCCCTGCCTGCCAGGTGCTGGTACTAGCTCCTAGGGCTTCTTCTGCACCCCTGGTTTGGGGTGGAAGGCCACAAAAGCTTAGTCTTGCAAAGACCAATTTTCCTTGTCTCTGGTATTTATGTAGGAATTAGAAGAGTGTAAATTATTCATCTCTTCTCTCCAGTGCACTTGAAACCCATCTTGATTTGGTTTTACCTCAAGATCAGGACCCAGAAGTGGTTTGTACTGGATTTGTGAGCTCTTCACTGAAAACAGGGTACGAGGTGGTTGCTCTTCCTGATGCTCAGCAGAGCTTTTGGTACAACTCACATCATCTGAGCTGAAGCTGCCTTTGCAGAGAAAGGTTGCACTGTGACTCCAAACATGCCCGATTTAACCTCACTTCCCATGAAACAGTATATCCGCGTGAATGTGGAGGGGCTGGCAGAGGTTGGAAACCCATCCCCTTTTCTTCTGTACCTGTGAGGCAGGGTCCAAGGAAGGCACAGCTGTATTTTAAAAATAAGGAAAAAGGCACAACCAAAGGATGAAGGCGCTCATGGCTCTCTGTGATGTCACAGGGGTCAGAGAGGAGGTGCAATGTTGCAGCGGGGATGCTTTGCCCTGGAGCTGCTGCCTGTGTCTTGCTTTGCTTCATCTTGGGAAAAATGCTACTCCAGGTCGAAGAGGCAGCAGCGTGCTGGGAATAATCGGACTGTGCTAACTGCAATGTAACACCCTGGATGCAACAAACTATTTAAGGCTGGTTTTGTCTCTGAAAGAAATGTAGTCTCTGCATGTCCATCCATTTGTTCCTCAGCCGAAAACGCCACAAGAGGACTGAGGGCATATACCAAAACCGGGCAATTGCTGTAACCAGATCAGAGCTGATGAAAGGCTTCTTATTGTCTGATACTGTATCAGTATGTAGCAATAACTGTGATACTATGATTTTTTGTATGTCTGTTTTTAAAGTACACATCCGTGTGTTGCCAAATCTAGTGGTTTACTTGTAAACATGCCATACAGGCAGGCTGCAGTGGGCAGAAATGGTTTGATCACTGCGGTAGGAAGATGAATAGGTAATTTGTCCCAGATCTGCTGTTCCTGGCTGCGATTGCCTACTTGGCGTGTAGGACATGGACAGAAAGATTGGCTTGTGAAAACCAGCTTCCCCTCCAGCCAGGCTTGGGCGGCTTTGGCAAGGCAGTGACTGCCTGCTGGGGGCATTGGGAGCCTGCTCTGCCTGCACAGCTCAGTGCTCAGGGTGGGTCTTCAAAGGGAGTAGGTGCAGCTGATCTGGGTGATGCTAACCTTTGAAGGACCCAGAGACCTTGGATTTTGTGGGGACTTAGGTTTCTACCTGCTGACGTTGCAGCTTAGTCACACTGACCAAAGCTGAGCTGGCATCAGGTGCAAGGGCTTGGAAGCCTTCACCTGCTGGTGGCTTTGGCAGGAGCTGGATGTGCTTGGTCCCAGGTGAGACCTGGTCTGTGTGGCCAGACAAGCAGCCCACCTATGTGTTTGTGATCTTTCCCAGCTGTGAATCAAGTCAGTTCCCACCCCCTGCTCCTCTTCTGCCAGCACACACTGCCTGCCTTGCTCATGTCCAGGCAAGGACAATTCCTCTGACCTATGAAATTCAGGTGAAGCTCTTTGTATATTGTTTACTTGTTTGAAATAATAATAACAAAAGAATAAGTTAAATTTAAGTCTGTAGAAATTAATTTACAGAAAATCCTGAGCTGTAATAAAAGGAAGTTTGTGAGACGTGGTGGTTTTTTTTAAATGTTGTGTACAATAATGTAAAACCAATGTTACCATTTGATATAGCTTTTAAATCTCTGAAAGGACACTTGCTTTAAAGTGTTTCTTACAAATGAAGAAAAAAGCCCCTTTGTTTGTTAATAAATACTTTATGGTGTGACTTTGGTTTTGCTTGCATTTTTACAATTTCCCCTGCCCCCCCCTTCTGTCTACAAGAGCACATCTGACCAGCTCCCTTCTCCAGACCCTGGCAAAAAAAAGTGAAGTTAGGATTTCTGCCTGTGCTTTTAAATAGTAGCAGCAAACCCAACAATTTACATGGCTGAACACTGTTCCCTGGTGGGGCATGTCTGAAGGGAGAGGGTATCGCAGCATCCGGTGCACTGAAGATTTCTCAGGTCCTGGTAGATGCAGGGATGGCTGGAGAGCAAGACAGGCAAAGTCCAAGCACCCGGTTCCCCAATAATGCCAAATACTCAACAACAATGATGCTTTCAGAGGATTTTGATTTAGGTTTAATTCACTGTTACCAGCTAAGCATTCTGAGCACTAGCCCTAAGTGGCCATGCTTTCTCACCTCCTGCATAGGACCCCTTCTCACTCAAGCAAGCTCCGTCTTACTAAGATAAAAACAATCCTCCATTGTGCCAGGATTCATAACTCAGTCTGGGACAAGGCTACTTTGCTTTCTTGCTGTATGCTCACTCCTGTTGCTGGTGATGCTGGCATTGACCCTGCCAAGGCAAGCAGGTGAGCAGCTGGGGCAGGGCGATCTGCATGTTTATGACTCGAAGAAGCAGGGAAAAACATAGGCTTGGTCAGTCTGTACATACATCCCAAAATACTACAGCTTACTGCCTGCCGGAGAGGCAAAGGGGCAGGGCTGGAGGCAGAAAGCTGGCAGGAAAGGAGGAGAGGGAGGAGGCCAGCCAGGGCTTAGAGCAGATGTGTTGAGGTGATGAGCACTTCACAGCAGGAGAGGCCAATAGTTTGTGTCAAAGCTTTTCCTCGTGTTTTTATACATGGTGGGTGGGTGGTTGTTTTTTGGGTTTGTGTGGCTTTTTTTTTTTCCTCTTTTTGGGTTTGTGAGTGGGGTTTGTTTGTTTGTTTGTTTTAATAAATCCTCCTGTTAGTTGTTTGTCCCTTGATTGAGATGGGCAGGATTTTTCTCACTGCACTTAATGACTGTGAATGGAATGGGGAAAGACAGTGTGGCAACTGTTTTCTAATGACTTCTGAGCAAGGACCAGTGGCGGTTAAGAAAGATGTATTTAATTTTTATAGGCTACAGTACTAGCTGAGACCAGGGTCTAGTTGGTTGCAACAACTGAGAAGGCACAGTCCCAACCTGTAATGGGGTAACTGGCAAGCCTCAGTGCAGTGTTGCTGTGTAGCACTGCTCCATTGCAGCCCAGGGATAAGCTCAGACCAGAGTGGACATGGCCATTCTGAAGTTCTACTGATGAGTGTGCAGCTGTTTTACAGCTTTTCTTTATAATGCAAGAGCCTAAACTCTGAAGCCCAAAGAAATTGCAGTGGCACTTGGTGGCAGCAAGCCCTGGAGATGAGGTCGGGGGTGGATGATGTCTTGACTTAGTGTCTTTGAGCTCTCCCTGTAGGGGGAGACCCTACAGCCTTGGCTTCTCTCTGCTGCAGAGAAACACCTTCCCATCGACATGCTTGCTGGTCTTATAATTTGCCAATGAAAGCGATGCTGCATTTGCGTTTTCCATCTCCTGCTTCTTGCCATGCCACCTCTGCACACAGCTGGACATGGAGCTGCAGTTGCTGCCAAGTTAGAGCTCTCACAGCAGCAGCTGTGCCGGATGGAGACATCTGGGGCAGCTGGTTAATGAGCAGAAGCACAGCTTCATTAGGAGAACATGTGCCTATGTGACATCAAAGGTGGTGTTTTCCTGGTTTATCAAACACTGAGAACAAGGCAGCAAACGTTTCACTGGGCATGGCTCAAAAGTTGCCAAGTGTGCCAAAGGCTGAGGAGCTGCTTACTCCCTGATTTTCATTAGAAGAGGGGAGATAAACTTCTCTCATAATTCTGACAGGAATCACAGTCCTCACATTGCAAGTGCCTCCAGCATTGTACTGGCTTTGGCAAAAGGTGGCCAATTTACTTTTTCTTATTATCTATCAATTTTGGTGGTTATTTCTGATGAGACGAAACCACAGAGGTAACGACTCAGTCACCTTCTGCAGTGGGCAAGGCCTGGTGTGCAGCTTGCCAAAGACAGATGTTGTTTCTTTCTCATTTGCATTGCTGACAACACATCAGAAAATATGAAAGAAAACTCACCTTAAACTTTGGAAACAGAATCTTGTCTGCTGTCAGTCTCTTCTCACTCACTTAATAAGCTTATAAGAGCAAAAGCATAATTCAGCTATTCAAGGACTAGAAATAACATCTTTTCTCCTAAACGTCCCTCGCTTTCAGGTAAGCATCTCTTAGTCACCATTATCAGTCCTCAGAAACCCTCCAGCAAGATCAAGACAAATAATGATACATCAAGCTGAAAAAAATGCTGTTTAGTTCAAAACAGGAGTTGCTTTCCATCAGATCTTCTCCAGGTTTAACAGTGAAGCAGCTCAGGGCACAGCCCACACTGGTTTGTCTTTGCAAGTTAACTTGAGGACAAAAAAAGGGAAGGCACCATTTCAGATCCTATCAGTGCTGTTAGTCGAGGGGAGGTGAACATCATCTTAGGCAGCAGTAGTAACAGCAAAACCACTTCTTTGTCTCCCTTTCAAGGTATTCAGTAACTTCCTTCAACCAGGTTTGGAAAGTCCTTTGAAATCCGGCAGGGACCGGCTGGCAGAGCATTTGATGCTGCTGGGCAGACAGCCAAGCTTAGCTAGCCCACAGTCTCCCTGGAGCTCAATGGCACTATGGCCCAGGGCAAGCCTGACCTATTACAGGATGTCACTCCACTGAGAGGAAGATGTCGGTGTGTTGTGCAGCCTCTGCTGTGATTTATTACCCAAATGGTAAATAGTGGCTTGTGCAGCTGCTAATTCCTTCACTATTTGCTTTAGAGAGAAAGAATCTTATTGACCTCACACACCAGACAGTCTGTGCATGGTTGGAAATGTCTCCTTAGAGGGGAAAAAGGGATTCTCAGTTTACAGGGCTGCAAACCAACAGCAACTGCTGCAGACCCACGGTGTGGCCAAAATCACGCAGTCAGTTCAGAAGCTAGGATGTCCCCTTCACTGCGTGTGAGTAAACACAGGCAGTCGTTACACAGGGTTTCATTAACACCTGGTGACACAGTTGGAGTTCCCACACCAGGCACATCCAAGGGAACTGACACCAGAACCACATGATGTACTTTTCCAGACAAAAAGCTGTATTTGCATCCTTCTAGGCAGTGTCTTCCACCACATGGAGAAATAAAAGGAGAAGATGGAGCAGCACAGTTCAAACCCAGCGCGTTAGGCAAACTCAACCCATAGTCTCCTTCTTCCAGTCTCCTTTCTCCCGAGGGACTGGGAGGTGCTCCCACTGCCTGGTTACCAGCAGGTTACCAGCAAAGTACTGCAGGCTCCACAGCATCTCTTAACACCAACGAACCAGTCTTCTTTGGTGTGACAACTGTGCTGGATGCTTCATAGACTCACAAAATGGCAGGGGTTAGAAAGGACCTACAGAGACCACCTACTCCACCTGTCTGCTAACACAGATATGTCTAGATCAGGTTGCACAGGAACATTTCCAGGTGGGTTTTGAAAGTCTCCAGAGAAGGAGACTCCATAGCCCTTCTGAGCAACCTGGTCCAGTGCTGCGGCAAGTTCAAGAGAAACCTCCTGTGTTCTAGTTTGTACCTGCTGCCCCTCGTCCTATCACTGGCCACCACTAGGAAGAGCCCAGCCCCATCCTCATACCACACTCCTTTAGATATTTATATGCATTCATATGATCCCTAGAATGGCTCAGGTTGGAAGGGACCTGAGAGATCATCTACTCCAATCTCCCCACCATAGGACACCTTTCAATTAGACCCAGCTGCTCAAGGCCTCATCCAACCTGAACACTCCCAGGGAGGCACCCGCAGTGTCCCTGGACAGCCTGTTCCAGAGTCTCAGCACCCTCCTGCTGAAGAATTTCTTCCTCTCTCAGCCTTCTGACTCCCAGGCTTAAGAGCCTCAGGTCTTCCAGCCTCTCCTCATAAAAGAGATGCTCCTGTGCCCTAATCATTTCTGACCCTCTACTGGACTTCCTCCACTAGTTTCCTGTCATTCTTGAACTGGGGAGCCCAGAAATGGTCAAAATACTCCAAGTGTGGCCTCGCCAGGGCAGAGTAGAGTAGAAGAATCTTCCTCAACCTGCTGGCCACACTTCTCTCAATGTACTCCATAATACTGTTTGGCTTCTTGCTACAAGGGCACATTACTCTCTCATGGAGAACTTCATGACCGTCAGCACTCCCAGGTCCTTCTCCACAGAGCTGCTTTCCAGCAGGTCAAACCCTAACCTGTATTGGTGCATGGGGTTATTCCTCCTTGTGTGCAGGACTCTACACTTGCCTTTGTTGAACTTCGTGAGGTTTCCCTCTACCTGACTCTCCAGACTGTCCTGGTCATGCTGCATAGCAGCACAGCCTTCTGGTGTGTCAGCCACTACTTCCAGTTTGGCATCACCAGCAAACTTGCTGAGAGTATGTTTGTTCCTTCATCCAGCTCACTGATGAGTATCTTGAACAAGACTGGACCAGTACTGACCCCTGGGAAACACCAGTAGCCATAGGCCTCCAACCGGACTCTGCACCATTGATCACAACTCTCTGTGCTCTGTTACTCAGCCAGTTCTCAACCCACCTCACTGTCCACTCATCTAACCCACACTTCCTAAGTTTACCTATGAGAATGTTATAGGAGAGAATGTAAAAAGCCTTCTGAAGTCAAGGTATACAACATCTTCTGTTCTTCCCACAGCTGCCCAGCTGGTCATGCTGTCAGATTAGTGAAGCATGATTTCCCCTTGATGAATCCATGCTGACTATACCTGGTAATCTTCTTTTCCTCCATGTACTTCAAGATGACCTCCATAATGAGCTGTTCCATCATCTTTCAAGGGATGAAGGCAAGGCTGATCAGCCTGTAGTTTCCTAGGTCCTCCTTCTTGCCCCTTTTGAAGACTGGAACGACACAGGCTTTTCTCCAATCATTAGGTACCTCCCCTGTTCTCCATGACCTTTCAAAAATGACAGAGAGTGGTTTAGAAATAACCTGAGCCAGCTCCCTCGGCACTCACTGGTGCATCCCATTGGGGCCCATGGATCTATGGGTGTCCAGTTTGAGGTGATCTCTAAGCCAGTCCCCCAAGACTAAGGGAGAGTCTTCCTCCATGCTTGTGATCAAGCTGTATGTCAGTGCTAGCCAAGCCAGCAGACAGGAGGTGTGAGTGCTGAAGCTTCCAGACACTGGCACTGCAGGATTTAAGTGCCAAAACACCTTTAGAGCTTGCAGCTTCATCACTCAGGTGCCTGCTTCATGTGACCCAGCAAGCTCAGTGGCTTTCTCCACCACTCTAACAATGAGACACCCTAAGGGGCAGTAACTGATACGGTGGAAAATGCAGCGAGGAACAAGGACCACCTCTTCCACCACCATCCCACTGTCCACCTGACCAGTCAGAGTATGAAAAACACAGCTTGTGCTCTCTCCTGTCAAAGTTCCTCACGGTGTGTGTCCTGTCCGAGTATGGCCACCACAGAAAGCTCTCACCAGCATGGTTCAACATTCCCCTGTCTTGGACTCAGCCTACTCACCATCTGCCCTAGAGCTCCCTCCTTGATGTGGACAGTTGAGAACTAGCAGTGGCTTTCAGTGATGTTTCAAGCCCCATTTCTCTGCAGTCCTGTATTTCTGCTGGGTAGAGAGCAAGAGGAAACTAGACTTCTCCTTCCAAGTTTCTGAGGACTTGCTGCACTCCTAACGTTGGCAAAACTTGAAAAGGCTCTGGGCTGTGCTGGAAGGAGGGCCAGTGCTAGGTGGCTGGGCACTGCTGCAGCAGCATTCACAGAAAGGGCCTGTGTTTGTGAAATCTTCTTGATTAACATTCTTCAATGGGACCTTTCTCAGTTTCACTTGTATTTTTTAATGCTCTCTTTTCAGAGTGGATCATTAATCTATGGGTTTAGGGACTCTGATTCTTCTTTGGTCTTGTATGAGGCACCAAAGGCTGCTGGCAACGGACTTAACAGCTGCTCCAGCAAATATGTGGCTCTGGGACGTGAGCACTAGACACTCTCACAGCCTTGGCTGTCAAACGGTTAGAGGGAAAGTCTCTGAGGTGATTAGTCAACTAATGTATCTAATAAGGGGTTTAAGCAGCAATCCATTATATTTAACAATTGTGAGAATCATTTCCCTTTTAGCAGGCTGTACAAGAGATGACAGTGAAGGGACCACTTGGCTAAGCATTGAATTCTCCCACCACCAACTGAACAAAGCTTATTCAAGTTTATAATCAATTTTACTTTGGCATAATTGATCATCCAGATGTGTGAGAAGCTTTTACATACAGTAAAGTTCCTGCTGCTCCACACTCATGGGTTGGGCTGCTGCTAAGGAGGCCCAGGGAAGGAGCAGGCATTTACTGCAGCACAACAGGGATGCACAAGCAGTTCACCTCTGGCTTTTTATTTCTCTGCAAAGGAAAAGCAGGTACTAGGTCTGGCTTCTGGGATAAAAGTGTTTTGAAATGTGCTCAAGCAATGACTCATAAAGGGAAGAGGGGAAATTTGGCTTACACCTCCTTTTTGTTTCCTAATTTAAAGAATCCAGAAGTAATTTGTTGTTTTAAAAAAGTCCCTCCATGCTCTTAAAAGTGGTTCTGTCAGCGATCTGCAAGGAAAATGAACATTCAACAAATTATAGTACCCTAAGGAAGAGAAGATTTAGCCAGACCATATATAAATATGCATTTCACTCTTGATAAAATATGTTTAATTCCAGTATCTAATAACATGTGGACAAAGAGATTTCTTTGTTAAAGCTTTTACTTTCTGTAGGGATCTCATGATGTGTGCTCCCCACAGTCACCAAAAAGTGAGCAAGACCAACCTTTTCTGCAAATTTAACTTCAGCTGTGACTTGAGTACCCCTCCTGACTCTGCATGCAAGATGGTTTTGTTCAGGAAAGATGCTGCTGTTGCTTGGAGTTCACTGTGCCCTGAGGTCTTGCAGCCCAGGTTTGCCCAGATGAGCAGCTGAAGCTCTCCAATGTGCCACCCTTCAGCTTCCCAGCAGGCCCAGCGTGAAAGATAAGATGGTTCAGAGCTCACCTATTGAAAAATATTTGTGAAATAGAAAGAACATATTGCAGCAGAGAGGATCACAGCTCGTCTACCCCGCAGCATATGGATGCAGAGCTACCTGGGACATGAGAGCTTTTGTGTGTTGCTTCATGCTGTTGGTCTTGCTTGAGGCAAGTGAGCTTAAGAGGTACTTCTCCAGGCAAGGCAAGGCAAGTGAGCTCCACAGCATCAGCTAAGCACCAGCAGCAGAGACTAGATAATCACATCCAGAAAGATCGTGCCTCTGTTCTTAGGATGGTTTGGAGAAAGGCATCACCTCACATCTCCATGCATTACCAGACCACTCTGGCCCCTCAAACAAGAGTAAGCAGATCCAGCCTTAACATTTAACTGCAAGGAGTCAAAGGAGACTTTCAGGGCTTAATTTTCACCTGCTCAATGTGACTTAGCTGAGACAAAAGATTCCTCTGATTTGAGGCCCACTAAAGAAACCCAGGCTCTGTCCTTAGCATTAACAGAAGCAAGCCCTTAAAACACAACCAAAAGGTCATGAAAAAGTGAAAGTAATCCACTCACCATCTTTGCAGGCTAAATCTCAAATGCATTTAACATTAAACTCTTGATGCAAAACTTGTGGGGTGGGAGGGAGTGTGTGAGAGATAAAACAAGCCTCGGTCAGTTGGATTGCTTTAATAAAAGGTTTATTGGAAATATTTTTGTGCAGACATACAACAGTCAACAATGCTGTTCAAAGCTACAAATTTTCTAAGTTTTCCAAACCTTCTAAAAATACAAGTAAATGACCTTCATTTGTATTCAGTCTGGGAGAGAAACAAACTCCACCGTAATGTGATGCTGTATTTAAACTACCAGAGGACATTAATAGGACGTGAAAATGGTAACACTTCTAGAGGAAAAAACCCGCACACCACTGCTGCTCTGCTGGGAGCCAATTAAACATCCCCCCACAGCACTGCTCCTCTCTGCATATCCAGATTAAAACCTCCCCATCTGAAACAATATTTAAGCAATTCGAGTACAGATATGACAGACAAGTGAGCACATGACTTGGTTGGCTGATGAAAAAGATGCTGTTAAAAACCCTGTCACTCAAGCCACTGCATATTTGACCTCTCAGCACAATGGGCTGCACTTTGGGGGTGGGAGGAGGGACAGGGGAGGTTTTCAAGTCAGATAACTCTTCCAACACACACATGCACAGAGTGTCCCAGAGGGCCTGGCTGCCTCATTGCTTTATATCATCTGGAGCCTGTGGTTGGTTTTTGGTTTTTCTTGTGGTTTTTTGGTGGGGTTTTTTATAAGTTAAAAAAAAAAAAAGTATAAAAAGACACGACAAAGAGTTGAGAAACAACTTTGAGCAACTTTTGGTTCTAAGAGCTCTTAATGGTGTCTGCATTCCTTTCCTGAAGCAAATCATCAACCAGGAATGCAAAGCAGAGCATACTCAGAGCCTGTTAAATTCCATGTTTTCTAAGAAACCCTGCAGACGCTCTGAAATTGATTCATTTATGCCAATACGACATCTGGAACATCTTCTTAGAGAAGCCACCCAGTAAGGTGGTCAGAATTTAGAACAATCACTTCTTTCTGTTAATGCTGGCCTTTTCCCTTGGCTTCATCACTCCATAATTACAAGGGTGCTGACCTCCCAGCTCTGCACGGAGACAGTTTGGCAACATGTTAGTCTTTTCTTCATCTTTAGACTTCTATGTGACTGCCCAGAGCTGGACTTGCCCACACAGAATTTGTCATTTGCCCACTTCTATTTCTCTTTAGTAGTTACAGAGATGCCAAGAGAGAATGGTCCCCTCACGGTACACTTCAGGAGAATTTGTCTCACCTTCTTCATACGTAAGGGAAGGTTTTGAAGAAACACCAGCACTTGGCTATTTTACTTTCTGTACACATCACAAATAAGTAAGCCACAAGTCCAAATGAAATAATCTCTCAGCTTCACACTATCACAAAAAGACCCAGGTTCCCAGATAAAAAAAAAGCCTTTCCACCATCCTGAGAGACAAGCACCTGCTCAGGAACAACACCCAGGAGAACTCCTGTTAACTCACCATGACAGACACTTCCTGTCAGGACTGAAACAATGTCAGTGTGCAGTTCCTGCAGGTTCACCAAGCCAACAACAGCTAGTAAAGAATGTAGCAATTTACCCTAATCCTGAAAAAAACCCAAACTGCTAGAGTTAGAGTATGATAAATATGGGGGCATCTGGGAGATGCATTTTCCTACTCCAAGCCCAGAACTTGGCTTGGCACCAGAGAAGACTCAACTTCAGGAGATAACAGAGCTTCACGAGCTCACAACTTTTTTCCTCTCTTACTAGAGCTGCAGGAAGGAACCAGAGACACAAGCATTATCACACCTCTTTTGCAAAGCCTGAGGAATCTCCTTCCTTGTCTCTTACAGCAGCAACAGTCTTGGCCAAACTATTTTGTTTCCCAGTCCCATCACCACTCTAAATGGTCCATCCAAGAACACATGCCCAGTCAGAGAAACCCCATCATGCTGCTTGGACTTTCTGCAAATCACCAAGAAGCAATCACCTTTGAGATTTACTTGCTTGGCTGCACAGCACCGGGCACTTTCTGCTCTTCATTTGCCAACACGGCTCAAAGTCTCTATTCATCTTGCTGCTAGGTATGGAAAAGGTACGTAAAGCAGAGGCTGTGCTCCCAGAGTAGCCTGCTTTATGCCTGCTGCTGCTAGCAGAGTCTCATCAGCCACCAACTGTGACACAAAGATAATGCCAACAGACAGCTCCTACAGGCTACTCCTCAGGGTTGTTTCTCAGTCTAGCTGGTGCCATCTTTTGGTGTGGGACCTGGGACACACCTCCTGCACAGAGGGCTTCCAAGGAACAGTGACATGGCAAGTAAGCAACTGCTAAAGAAAAGTGTCTTTGCCTGTTTACTCACTTGCCAAGTGATGCAGTTGCTTGCACAGAACCAATGGTGAGATGGGAACAGACCACATGCAAGTCCAGGCTGAGTCTTCATTTCCTGTGTATCTCTTTACACTATCTGCAGTGACAACTGACTTCAGGCTAGGGATAACACTTGGATTTGAACTGAAAATTCTGCCTATTCCTGAGAGGCTCTGAAAAAGTCTGCCTGCAGGACAGTCTCAGGGCTGTGCCCAGGGGACCCTGCTGGCATAGAGTAGGGAGAAGGGTCCAGGTCTGCTTGATGCTCAGCATCCTCAAGGAGGTGCAAAGCTGCAGCATAGACAAACTCTATAAGAGTTGAATACAAAGATCCTTCCTGACATGACAGAAGGATCCCAACTCTCTGGAGACTGAGGAACGTGTATCATCTGTGCTACGCTTCAGAAGCAAACTACTGCTGAGATCACAAAATCATAGGATGGTAGGGGTTCAAATGGACCTCTCAAGATTGAGTCCATTCCTTCTGCCAAGGCAGATCACCAAGGGCAGGTCACACAGGAACAATTCCAGACAGGTCTTGAAAGTTTCTAAAGGAGATGACTCTACAACTTCTCTGGGCAGCCTGTTCCAGTGCTCCATCAGCCTTACAGTAAAGAAGTTTTTCTTCACGTTGAGATGGAACTTCATGTCTTCTAGTTTGTATTCATCATCACGGGACACCACTCGAGACTAGCACCTTCTTGACATCCACCCTTCAGATATTTATAAACAGTAATAGGTTCTCCTCTCAGTCTTCTCTTTTACAGATTAAACAGCCCCAGGTCTCTCAACCTTTCCTTATAACGCAGATGTTCCAGTCCCTGAATCACCCTTGTAGCCCTTCATTGGACACTACTTAGCAGATCCCTGTATCTCTTGACCTGGGGAGCCCAGAACTGTACACAATGCTCCAGATGTGGTCTCATCAGGGCAGAGTAGTCTTGAGGTCTGTGGTAACGGGTTGGACTTGATCTTTGAGGTCTCTTCCAACCTTGGTGATACGGTGATACTGCGAGTATAGGGGAAGAAGAACCTCCCTCGACCTGCCAGCCACACTCTGCTTAATGCACCCCTGCATAACCATTTGCCTTCTCAGCCACAAGGGCACATCACTGTCCTGCAAGTAACTTATGGTGCACCAGAACTCCAAGGTCCTTCTTCATGGAGCTGCTTTCCAGCAGGCAAACCCCTAATCTGCACTGGTGCATGGTGTTGTTACTGCCCAGGTGCTGGACTCCACACCTATTCTCATTGAACCTCATTCGCTGCCCCTTTGCCCAGCTCTCAAGTCCGGCCAGGTCTCGCTGAATAGCCACACAGCCTTCTGGTGTGTCAGCCACTCCTCCCAGTTTGGTATCATCAGCAAACCTGCAAAGGGTGCAGCTCTTCCTCTATCTCATTATCCAATTCAATGATGATGATGATGCTGAATAAGACTAGACCCAGTACTGACCCCTGGGAAACACCATGAGCTACAGGTCTCCAGATGGACTCTGCACTACCGAACACAGTCCTCTGTGTTGTTCACCCATTTCATGATCCATCTCAACATCCACTCTTACAACCCAGACTTCCTGAGCTTGCCTACAAGGATGTTATAGGAGACAGCATAAGGATGCTCTGCTTCAAACTTGAGTTGTGAGGCATAATAATAATAAAAAGTCCTCGATATTTAAAAAGTAAATTAAGACATTATTCATAAGGTGAATAGGGCATCACTAGTCTGCACTGATGACTGGATGCAATACAAAACAGTAGATTTGTCGAGTTAGCCCAAAAGAGCAAAAATAAGCCTGTAGGACAGGGACAGTGCACATCTCAAGCTCTCGAGGTTGTTTACAGAATGCTAAATTGCACCCAGTGAGGCCACTGACCACATCATAGTCCCTGCATTTCACTTATTCCGGTGCACCTGAGCTTCCTCTGCTTTATTTATGAGCACTGTCTGTCTCCCAGCAAACACACTCATGGACGTGCTGCAAAAATAATGTAATCTTGGTAGCAAGAGAATTCCCTGCAGCATCTGCTATTAGCTGCTGGCTAAAGCAGGAGAAGAGACTGCACATTTTTGGCGTGCAGGGAGAGGTGTGTGGTCTAGTGAAGTGCAGATTAGTGAGGCTTGGCTGTTATCTTAATTTACAGCCCATATAGTTCATGTTAACTCCACACACATTTTTAGATACATTAGCAGCTTAGTTTGACTCTGATACTTTTATTGGTTATTCGCCACTTCTCCTTGACAAGTTATTACTGATTTCCCATGCTAGCTCCCTACAGCAAGACCTGAAGCCCTGTCAAGAAAAAGAAAATGTCAACAGACTTCTCAGCAGGGCTCAGCTCAGGCTCCCACTCGCCAGCTTTAATTTGCTACTGGGCAATTGTTAAAGGAGCAGCAGCTTCTCCACAAGTGGTGGTTATGGCAGTACAAAAAGAAACAACTGGATACAGGTTTGATGCAGGAAAGTTACCATTTCCTTCCGAATACTCAAAATCCTCACCCCTCCAACTTTGGTCAGTACAGAGAGCTGCCCAGGAAATCCTTTCCTGATAAACTCTAGATAGTTAAGACTGGACAGCCAAGCAGAAATCTCCCATTCCTTCTGCTCCAATACCTTGTCTAGTTGATAAGACTTGCACACAGTGCTTTCAAAGGCTGCTGTTACTGCTATGTGTGTTTGTGCTAATGAACAAGGACTTTGGTCGATGTAGAGTCGATGCCATTCTCCTTTGGCTAACACACCACTGGAATACACTTTGTCATTGTTCACCAAGACAAGCAACTTCAACGGTCAGGCTACAGCATATTACAATACATTAATTCCTGTAATGATTCCAAAGAACAAGAAGAATGCCAGGCCTTGACCTGGGTGGGCTCTACAGGATTAACTCTGCTAGAGATTAAGGCCTTACAGTGATGATAAAGTCTGACCCATGAGCCCCAGTGTCACATACTGTATAGACCTGTGACAAACCCCATGTGTAATTCCCATTGAGCTGACATCCAACACACGTACCTCAGTCTAAGCCGCTGTTCCCTCTACAGAGGGTTTGTGTTTGTGACACACTGACCTCAATTTACAGAGAGGTCAAAATGATACAGCCCATAGTCCACACTAATAAAATAAATCACATTAGATGACAGTTTCTCCTCCCCAGCATCTCTCATTCTGTTCTATAAAAATTTGTTGCACTAAGATGAAAAAAGACTCCATGATCTTTTTTAGTCTCTGCTCAACACATTTACTTGTCCTTTATTATCCAGCAGCTTTTAAGAATTTTTTTCCCCTGTATCCTCATGAAAAGCCTCTCAGTTGTTTACACACCGATGTTTACTGTGTGGCTCAGTACAAAGACAATGCTGATCTCACTTTGTTTCAGTGAAAAGTTAATTTTCCTTGTGTTGTTACAAAAGGAAGAAATGTTTACCAGTTTTGAGGACAGGTTTACACCACACATTTCCTAAACAGATTGTTTCTAAATAAAGGAGTGTTTAACAGGTTAGATCAACATCAGGACTCGAAATCTCCTGGGACCAGGTTTACCCTCCCTTTATTTCTTCTCTGCACTAGTATTTGTGCCTTTAAGTAAAAGGCATCTCCCACAAATGCATCCACCCATGCTTGGCCCCTTGGTATTCATGCCTATGGCAAAATTATGTGCACGTTTCCCTTATTGCATAATTGTCTCATTAGTGCTGCAGAAAGAAGGTGATGACTTTTTCCTCTGTGCTATCAGCCTAATGCAAGAGCAATCCTGCCTGGTGCTGCAGGAGCAAAACTTGCTTTTTAACATGGAAAGGGAATCAAGAGCTTCTGAGGTGACACTGGAAATTGAACCACGACACTTCAGTGCTGGCATTTACTCACAACCCTTAAGGAATATGAAGCCAGTGGGTCAGGCTGGCGTTTTCCTTTTCCTTGCTAAACATAAATTCATATTCAAATTGCTTTCAGATATATTTAAATCAATAAAAAGTTCTGGATGAGAGTCAACAGTGCAAAAAAATGCCAACTTTTTAAATGCACAGATGTAGTATATACATTAATCATGAAACCTGGATAAAACACAGCAGTATTTACTTTATGCTATTCAGAAACATGGCTTGACAACTAAAATCATTAGAACTTGTCTGGAGGACAGCATAAGCTTTCTAAGAGCTCTTTCAGCTTTAACTTATGCCCCAGTTTTTGTCCTTTTTTGTTTTTTCCCCCCTCCAAATTCCAAGCTATGCAGCATCATGCCTGTTTCACTGGCACGGCAAGGCTGTGGAGCTAGAATTCCTTCCAGGGCTCATGGGTTTAGTGTTGGGAAGCCTGTTGATGGATCATATCTAGAGAAAGGACTGCTTTGGCTGAACAACCAACCAGCAGGGTCTTCTCTTCATAATCCCAGCTCTATGTGTGTACACGTGTATGCACACACGTGTGAAAACCCTTCCTACCTGTCCTTTGCTAGCCTGTTCTTCCTGGTCAAGCGGAATGTTTCTTTCAGGTTACACTAACAGCCTGCTGTGTGGATGCATGCCTTTCTCAACAGCTGACATGCTTACACCTTTTCAGTTCTCACCATCTGCTCTATTACTAAAGCGGGAATGGGATTGTGGAGGGAAACTCCAGGCTACATTTGAAATGCATGTCTAAATGCATCATGAAAAGTTACCAGGAGGCACCTATTTGAGTTCTTCGTTCTGCACAATGCCATACACTCACAGCAGCTGCCCTGCTGAGCTCTCTGACTTCTACATCCTGACTTTGTGAGTAAGCTATTAACTGGGCTTTAGAAAGCTAAGATATAGCCCTAATAAACGCTGTAAGAGGGCAAGAAATATTCTAAGTAATTCATTACTACCTTGTGTTATTCTTGTGTCATAAGAAGGCAAATAAGCATTTTTAGCTGCAGACTGTGTTGCAATCAACTTTTATCCCAAATTGCCTGTTAAAAAATTCAGCCAAATTAGTAAACAGTGAATATTAGAGGGAATAAGGTCTGCATGCAGCCGTGCGCACTTGGCCTGTGCATAACCAAACAGGAAATCTCAGCACCCTGCTCCAATTAAGCAAAGGTTGACTTCTCATGGAACATAAATTTTCTGCTTTTCTCCCAGAACAACCTTATGCTGATGTTTTAAGTAGTGGTAAAACATTGCTTTTAATTTCACACCTCACATAGCACAGTCGAATGCTTCATAACAACATAAACAAAACTTTATGCAGAGCTTTGCGACTGAATTCAAACAATGATTTCCCCCCACATCACCTACTCAAGATTTGCAGGGAGAATACAGAAACTTGTTGGCTAAGGCCACAGAAATGAGTTCTCTGGTGTTTTGGCTGCTGCTGCCAACCCTTGTCAAGAATGTGTTAACAGTGGATGCGTTGATCCAAATCCCATTTTTCCCACCACCCATCAAGTAAAGGGCCCTCTATTCTATTTCTGCTCTCCTTTTGGTTGTATCGTAGGACCGAACAACTTGTGACTGGGAAACAACACCATGTTCTTCTTGAGAAAATGCATACCCATCTGTGAAAGCAAAGGAGAAAGAAGTAAATCAGCAGAGTTCAGCTCCAGGGCAGGGCTTGGTTTCAGGAAGAGTTTTAGGGATCATGGAAGCCACATGACTGAGACTGTAAAAATCTCTATTTCTGTATTGTGCTTATGACATTTGCAGCTTTTCACTACATTGCCCACATGGCAGAGGAAGGATCATACAAGGGTCTGAGTTGGCAGGGATGTCCAAAGGTCACCTAGTCCAATCTCTTCCACAGTAAGCAGGGGCATCCTCAACTAGATCAGATTGCCCAGAGCCCTGTTGAGCCTCACCTTGAATATCTCCAGTGATGAGGTCCCAACCACTTCCCCGGACAACCTGTTCCAGTGTTCCACTACCTTCATAGTAAAGAACCTGTTCCTAACATCCTGCTGCCAGTTCTGTCTTACTACTCCCCAGGCCAGGTCAGTGTACAGTCAACATTTCCCTCTGAGTTAAACTGGCTAATAAGCTACAGATTGATATGGACACCATACTCCCATAGTGGCAGAGCTTCTTTAAAGACTTAACAGACAGTTAAAGATTTGTATTTTGATTCAAATCCTCTAAAGTCTGCTTCGTATCAGTAGTTTTTTTCTGGAGGAACATGTAAACATCTAGATCAGAACTCTGAGTCACATCTCCTTTTCAATTCCATTCAGGATTTTTTTTTTTTTTAAACGAGTTTCCAGGTGGCATCTGACAAACTGAGAAACTCTTGATTCTCTTGGCCAGCCACCTGTATCTTTAATAGAGCAAACTGAAGCATACTCTGAAGGTCTCTATTTTGCAGAAGTTAATCCTTCTTAGCACAACCCTTTGTTCTGCCTAGAAATTACACAGGTGAAGGACCCATATGTCTGATTTCTTTCGAAGTTTCGTGGACTAGGCAAATGACATATCTGACGTCATCTGTAAACCACCATGCTTCTTGTAAAACAGTCACAAAAGATGACATGGCAAACATCAAACTATTTAAGAGAGGCATGGCCCTACAGAAAATTCTGAATGTAAAACTATAACAAAGGACATGAGTTTGTGACATCAAAAAAAGGTAATTTTCAGGTGTTAATGAGTAACCAGGAAAATTATATTAGCAGATTTGTACAGCTGCAAAAATGGAGCAATAGGAAAGTCACAGGCTATACAGAACAAGATAATGCTTTATAGTAGGAAAGCAGGGAAGAGCTGACAGATGTGAACACTGCCGTGAGAACCCAAGAATGTGGGAGGTGTGCTGGTTTGAGGCTAATTGGAATATTTTAATGAAAAAAATAATTAAAGGTTGTGAAAAGAAAACAATGGTGATGTCTACTTCACTCATAGACTTGGTGAGATGTATAAAAACAAGGACAGAAACATGAATGACACGAAGAGTCTCTCTCTTTCTGGGAGTCAGTGTATCTTCCGTCTTTCTGCTGTGTAACCCAAC
>VWYK01074372.1:0-12566 GCA_013399775.1 Semnornis frantzii
TTATTATTTCTAAAGCAGATTAGCTGCTCAGAGTCAATCTTCCTCAAAGAACTGTGACATTTTAAAAGACAGTTAACTTTCTTAGTTCAAACACTCCTAGCCTAGTACAGCGCTACCTCCTCCAATTTCAGTGACAAAATGGATTCTCTCTTTTCCAAAGAACAAGAACATACTAGATTTCTTTTTCTTTATCATGGATGGAACAAAGTCGTCCTTGATTTTCCCAAGAAATGTAACAAGAAGTTGAAGATGGCAACAAATACCAATTGGACACACAAGTACTAGAGGACATGACAACACACTACAATTTTTTCACTATTCTTTATAACTGGGATGTCAGTTCATAAAAGAATCATACAATTGTCTGGGTTGGAAAGGACCTTGAATATCATCTAGGCCATGGGCAGGGACACCTCCCATTAAAACAGGTTGTTCAATGCCTCACCCATCCTGGCTTTGAACACCTCCAGGGCAACCTGTTCCAGGGGCTCGCCACCCTTCCTGTAAAGAATTTCTTCCTAATCTGAAGTCTAAATCTCCTCTCTTCGAGCTCAAAGCCATTGCCCCTCATCTTATCACTACAAGCCCTTGTAAAAAGCCCCTTGCCAGCTGTCTTGTAAGCCCCCTTCATGTACTAGAAGAGGGAATCAGGAAGTTCAAACACTGAAGAGAAACACGAGTAACAAGGCTCAGATTTAAGATTTCCTTGTTCAAGATGCAAATCAGTTCTAAGTCTTTCTGTTAAACTTCATGGGCACAAACAGTTACGAGATCCTATGCAGCCCTGTGATTTCAACGTGGCTAAGTAGAAAAGCAAGCCTTTGACACAGAAAAAGGAGGTTAAACATAGTTTATCTCATACGAACAACCAGAGAGACTAAGGGTTCAAAGGACCACTTGTTTATAAGCAACCTACTCAATTTTGTCCCTACTGAAAAAAATCTTGTCCAAAGCAATTAGCAAAGCATCAACACTGGATCTGACCTCAGGCTAAAGCTATTGGAAACACCTGTGTGCAAGTTCCAGTCCTACTTAGCACTAGCACATATAATCCTTGTATCCTACAATTTATAAATAAGCTTATATTTTACATAACAGAAACTCTGGACAAGAAGTAGTCTTGTCCACCTAACATACCACATAACATACCACAGTCACACTAAATATAAATTAAGATAACGTGTCTACGTCACAAAAACTCTGGGAAATCTTGTAATGACAAATATCGCTCAGACATTAACATCTGTTCTGCTAAATGAGGGCAAAAGGAGACCCCTGAAAATTTAGCACAGTTTTTTTCTGTTTTAAATATACCACTACTTTGGTACTTTTTATTTATAAGTAGGTTTTGGTTTTGTTTTTTTTAAAACTTTTGAGTAGCTACAGCAACAAAAGTAGGAATAATAAAATCATCTAAGGAATAAACTCTTAGAAAATATCAAACAGGTCAAGTTCTTATATTCATGAGCCCACACAGTACCTCCAACAACTGATCCAATTTAGCCTAGTGTCACATCTTTTTTTCTATACAGTATCTGACACTGGTCTTTGTTTAGAGGTATATGGATGTCACGTGCAGGACTGCAAGCTGCTATGTGAGGATGAAGATAGTCTCAAAGATCCTTTTGTCTGACCTCATAACTTATTCTGCATACACTCCCTAGTTACAATAAAGTGTAAAACATCATCTTCCCAAATGATTTTATATACATACAGATTTATATACGTATATATACATATATTTATATATTACATATGCCATACACTAATCAGTATCACAACAGAAAATGACAAACTATTTCATGTCTGAAAATCAAATCTCACCTACAGTGCTTTGAGATGCAGGTAACTATCAATAAGTACCTCACCTTCAAATAACACACAACCAAAACCATGTAACGAAAACCTGTTCATTTGCATTCACAAATGAAGGATGGAGAAGCAAGAGAGAAAGGGTTGGGACATAAGTTATTTAATTTAGCCTTACCAGGAGACTGTCCTGACAAATCCAGGGCTTGGGCTGAATCCACAGAAGAAACCACACTGACAGCATTTGTAGGAATACTCATAGCAGCTGCAGAAGAACTGATAGTTGACTTCTTTGGTGGTACAACAACACTCCTAAGTGAACGCAAAAAGTAAACACAACTGTATGAAGTTACATACACATCTAGCAACATTCACTTCGATGTCAGATTAGGCATTAAGAGGAAATTCTTCCCCACGAGAGTGGTGAGGCACTGGAACAAGTTGTCCAAGCCTAGAAGTGTTCAAGACCAGGTTTGGATGGGGCTTGGAGCAAGCTGGTTTAGCAGCAGGTGTTCCTGCCCATGGCAGGGGAGATGGAACTCAGTGATTGTTAAAATTCTTTTCAACCCAAACCATTCAATGATTCTATGTTCTACAAGAGTTCCATTCCTTCCCCATTCTCTTTTCCCATCATCTTTGACCATCTACCAATCTTCAGCCTTGTTTAGTTTTTATGGAACACTTTAATATCCGTTTATACAAAAGCCCTGACAAACAAGCACACAGTTAGAAGATCTGCAGGACAAGGGACTTGCAACTAGGTTTATCTGAGACTTGGGGTTACACTTCAGGCACCTATTTACACAAGATACCATGGCATTCAAAATTAACACACTATATTATCAGCACTGAAGGTTGTTATGACAGTACTACTTCCGGTATTTCAGAGTAGAAGGATATACTATAGCTAAAAAAATTCTAACTCATACATTAACACATACATACAAACTTCACACCTTAAAAATATGGCTAATGTGTGACTTTGAGTAGAATCATAGAATTGTTTGGGTTGGAAAAGACCTTTAAGATCATCCAGCCCAACCATCGACCCAACACTGCCATGGCCATTAAACCATGTCCCCAAGTGCCATGTCCACACACTTCTTGAACATCTCCGAGAATGGCGACTCCACCACCTCCATGGGCAGCCTGTTCCAATTCCTGACCACTCTTGCAGCAAAAAATTTTCTCCTCATCTCCAACCCACACCCCCCTGGCAGAATTTCAGGCCACTTCCTCTCATTCTATCACAGGATACTAGGGAGAAGAGACCAACCCCCAACCTCACTCCAACCTCCTTTCAGCGAGTTTTACTCATCTAACAAATCAGAATGTCCTTTGGAGTTGAGCAGAGAATCTCTCTCTCTTAGACAAGTTAAATGTCAGGCCTCAGAGTAGTCAGTAAAGCTCACAGAGGAGGAGAAGATGCAAAGAGACAAGTTAGGCATGGAGATTTATCTGGCATGCTCCTAAGACATCTATTTATGCTATACAAATTTCAATTAAGCTGTAGTGCTTTATTCCAAACACCTAAAAGGCCTTGTTAAGCATACGTTAAAGGCATTTTTAATTGCAAGTTAGCTCCATAAACATGCAAAACCCCAGCTAATGAGGTAAAGAGTACAGCTGATATATAATGCACTCCCACAGCAGTGCTTACTTTTAATTACCTGGTGTTAACCATAAGCCGAAAGTCTTCAACATTCCATTTGTTTAATCACATCTTTTGTTGACAGTACTATAACTACACACAGGAAGTATTCCCTTAATAGCTTTAAAATATTCATTTGTTAAATAAAGGAACTTAAAAACTTGACCTAAATTCAGGTATGATAATAACCAACAAAATTCTGTCAAGTATTTCTGACATAGTTCTTGCTAGAATGGGGGGAAAAGGACTGTAGTTGACTCCCTTCCTCAGTCCAAAGGATGTCACAGCAGCTAGACCACCTTACTGATTAAATCAACCTTCCTTAATGACAGGAGTAGGCAGGCACCATACTTGGAGGCAGTATGTGTCATATCATTATAGGGGTGACTGCTAATGTTAACTATACACTAAAAAAAAAAGAAGCAACAACACCTGAGCCCCAGGTTGAGATATTGCACCTAAGCCATGAATTTTGATCATATGTTCATATGTCAGTTGCCCTGAAACATGAGCAAAGTCTAAATATATGATTTATTTTTTTTTTTAGTGCAATCTTCCAAATTATAGCCACATGACCACTTAATTTTGCATCAGCCAGGCTTAAGAAGGGGATCTCCTGCTCAAGAATGTGTGGTATTCACTGTCTGGAAGGGGTTACTGCTATTCCATAACAGACAAAATATCTGAAAGGGGCTGGGAAATTGATAAAAGTTTAGTAAAAGATGCATCCACACAGAGTTGACTTCTGGACATTTCTCTAGCATTCATGATCCAGCACTGAAGCCCAGGTATGTTCCTTCCAAGATTTTAAGTTTCTTTATTGTGTAACTACCCAATTCAAGAAGCAGTGATCAATAATACCATACCCAAATCATGCAGACATATCACAAATGTGGCTGTGAATTCTATCAGATCTCAGTGCATGAGCTGGAAATACTTTGCACACCCATTAAGTTACAGAAACAATTATCCAGCATTATAGTGGAAGAATGTTTAGTGACTAGTTCTGGTACACATGTAGATGGCAATTGTGCCATCTGGTACAATAGATAGTGCCATAGGTAATGTCTGCTTGAAACTTCATTATTCATATAACTAACTTCGAATTCAAAAACATCAAATTTTGTTCAGGGTAAAATCAAATCTTTCACAGAGTTGTTTTTTTTCTGTGTTTTTGTTTCCAGGGCTTAAATTCAAGCATAGAGGTCTTTTTCAACCAAAACCATTCCAAGATCATCAAGTCCAACCATCAACATGAGACCACCTTGGCAATTAAATCATATCCCAAACTGCCACGTCCACATATTTCCTGAACACCTCCAGGGATGGTGACTCCACTCAATCAACAAGTCAATTCAAATGCTCTCAGAACATCAGATCTGAGTGCCTGTGTCCTCTGAAATCTACTGATCCTACTCTCTCATGTTAGTAAGAGCCCCAAGAACATGACAAGTATCTTAAGTTGTAAAGAGCCAGACATGCATCTTAAACTAATTATTCATAAATAGCTGAACTTTGACTCATTTTATGTATTAGAACTCCCCCTCCGCCTTTGCAGAAAACAACTCAGAAATTAAGATGTTGGAAGGATCAAGAAGGAATTTTACAACAGGAGTAATTCTTACTGCAACTCCAAGAAGCTCCTGACAGTGCAAGTAAACCATTGTGGAACTGCACGGGAGCAAGGAAGCCTGCATGCAGTTGGAGCTTCCCACTGCTCATCTGCAGCTGACAACGACTGGAGACAAAAAGAAATCCCAGCTACAACAGGCTTCCATTCCCTGGTCTGTTTCTGACAACACTATATATTATCATTCCTTCCTGTAAACCTCTACTGACCTTCAGTGTGCTTAAGTGTAGCTGCACTGAGGGAGTAGCTCCAGCAAGCTGACAGACTGCCTACAGCTACCCAAGCAGAAGTGCACTCAAGCAAAAGAATTAAGACCTTTTTTTCCCCCTGGACTGTGACAGAAAACAGAAGCTTTGACCAACTCACCATACAGGTGATTTCTAGTCCAACACTAGTCATAGAATGGTCTGGGTTGGAAGATCATCTAGTTCTAACCCAAATGCTACAGAGAATTTATATTAGGTAGTGAACTTCAATAGTCAACTGAAATTATTCCCATTTTTCCAGCCAAAATAAAATTAATAGGTTTTCTGGTGAGGAAAGACAGTTCCTTCTCCTGACAGTTGTGTCAACCTGGAGCACAAAGTCATAAGTAGTGATGGATATTGTCCAATGATGTAAAGTAGCTCCAAAGCCTCAATGTACTTTCTCTCCATCTTCTCATCAGTTGCTATGACCTTCTGACTCAAAAAATCCTTAATATAGTTTGAGAACAACGAACCAAAACACATCGAAATCTTAATATGATTTATTTTTAGCTTGGCATTGCTGCATTATTTGCCATGCAACGCTTCCTGTTGTATCTTCCCTTTCAATGCTAAAACTGACCAATGCAGGATTTGTTTTAAGAGCTTCCATTTTCTCATCTTATTCATGGGACAGCTCAGCAATTGCAGGCAGATTCATCTCTACTACACGTAAGAACACAAATTAAGTTACTTGAAACATTAACATTGGTCATGCTTCATTATTTACACTTTGCAATTCCTGCATTTCAGGCAATGTGTGGCAATGTGATATTTTCCCTGAATATTTAGGTGGAAACACAACTGTGTTGAAACAGAAGTGTTTGCCATTAGCCATCAACGTTCCTTCGGCTTCTTCTTTCCAAAAGATGATTTAAATGCTAATGTAAGAACAATGAATGAGGCAGAGGAAAATCAGGATTAAATATTATAGTGATTAAACTATGGAGTGTTTAGCACATTATTAAACCGGGTAAATTTGTCAGAAGTGCCTCAAAAATTAATGTCCCTTCAACTTCTCGCAAGTAACGGGGCACTTGCTTTTAAAGAGGCAGCCTTTTCTTGTAGCTAAATTGATAAGCATTTCTTAAGTTAAATATTGCTACACAAGTGAATAAAAGGTTCATTAGTAAGTGGCCTTACAGTGTTATTTCCTCAGAACTACAAAAATAATGTTGTTTAAAACATATGCAATCATGAATTTCATCAGAATAAGAATGTACATTAAGCAGCCTCGCACAGAGGTAGAGATGCATCACATGGAAGAAAACCATCAATATAATTTACTTCTTAAGATTCACATTATCCCACCAATGCAATTAATTCCATATTTTTAGGTTCTGTTTGTATATTTTAACATCCATTATCATCACATTCAAATGCAGGACACAGAGAATAAACAGGTGAAATGGCATTAAAAACACTCTTCAGGTGTATTTCGAGCAGACCTATGGTAAAATCATTGTTTTGTTGCCTCATTTCCATGATCATATTAGATTTCTTTTTTTTCCTTTTCTACTTGAAAATCCAACTCTTTAAGGTTTCAAGTAGGAATATATGGCAGGTGGATTGATAAACACAGGTCAGGCCCAGTGAGAATGAGCCACTATAAATACATCTCAGCCAGAAGGTCAGTGTGTTATTAGTCCCAATTACGCTGAAGTGTGAGAAGCCGTAGTGTTGCAGACAATTATTCACTGCTGAATGAGCACAGAGCATTGAGCTGAACACCCACCTCCATCACACACAAAGGCTTATACCATAACGATCTACTCTGCCAAATTCCATAAGGATTTACTTATTGAAAGCTTTCTTGGGTTTCCATCACTGATTCTTCTGTTTCAACAGAAAGACACAAAATACCTATAAATATCTCCTTCATGTTGAGTAGCTTTTACTTACCAAAAAAAGAAAAAAAAAGTTAAGTTGGCAAGTCTGGAACTAATTTTAAATGTAATTTCAAATTAGAAACTGTCCTTGGGTGCAAGTCTCTGGGGACTGACCTGCTGGAAGGCAGTGAAGCAGAAAAGGATCTGGGGGTCCTGGCTCATAGGAGGTTGACCATGAGCCAGCAATGTGCTCTTAGGGCCAGGAGGGGCAATGCCATTCTGGGGTGTATTAGAAGGGTTGTGGTTAGTCGGTCGAGAGAGGGTCTCCTGCCCCTCTGGTCTGCCCTGGTGAGGCCACATCTGGAGCACTGTGTCCAGTTCTGGGCCTCCCAGTTCATGAGAGACATAGAACTGCTTAAGAGAATCCAGCACAGAGCCACAAAGATGAAGGGAACAGAACATCCCTCTTACGAGGAGAGCCTTAGGGAGCTGGGGCTGTGCTGCTTGGAGAAGAAGTGACCTCATTAACATTTATAAATATGTAAAGGGGTAAGTGTCAGGAGGATGGAGCCAGGCTCTGCTGGGTGATGTCCAATGACAGCACAAATGGCAATGGGTGGGAGCTAAGGCATAGGAAGTTTCATGGAAACATGAGGAGAATTTTTTTCCCTGTGAGGGTGACAGAACACTGGAACAGGCTGCCCAGGGATGCTGTGGAGTCTCCCTCTCTGGAAATATTCAAAACCCACTTGGACACATTCCTGTGTGATTTGGTATAGGTGATCCTGCTCTGGCAGGGCAGGTGGACCAGATGATCTTTTGAGGTCCCATCCAGCCCCTGACATTCTGTGATTCCCAATATAACATGGGCTAGGCCAAACTGATGACCTCGCTATAATTTAAAAATAATTACTTGAGCTCTAATTCCTCTTGACATACAGAAATTTATACAGATTTAATTATTAGCACTCCATTTTTTAGCACTGAAAAGGAACACAAGTGACAGTTTGTCTGTTTCTCTGTGGGATAATGGTTTTAATTCAAAACCACAAAGTCTTCTCCCAGGCTACCAGGACCATCCCAATGCAGGGCTCCTATGCCATGAGCAAGGCCAATAAAGAAGATGGGAGACTGTATCTGCTTGTGAGCCAGGAAAGCAGCCTGCCATGTCAGTATCCTTCTACGAGCTCTGCTGTCTGTAGATAATACTCATTCTGTTACGTCCCCCTTGAAATATCCAAAGAGAAAGGAAGATTAAGACTCTGAAAACTATCAGACATCAGAGGTAGGATGGGGGAGGAGAGAAGAACTGATAGAAAGAACACAATCAGTTTTGTTGCAGAACTTTAAAATCAGCTTGGCAGGGAGAAGACTTCAAACAGTTTGCCTCTTCAGCCCCAGCACAATGCAAATTGCTGTTGTGCCTAAGGAGCTGAGCTTCTCATATCTGCATATATGCCTTGATCTACAGACCTTCCATTTCCATATTATCTCTGTACCTGATGGACTTAATCATATCAGTGACAAATTTATTCTTTTTACATCTGAGGCCCAAATGGTTGAAGTCTAAAATGTATTCATTTCATATCAGAACAGGGACTTGGATTCAATTTAACTGAAATACCACAACCAGCCATTACAAAGGCATTGCCTGACAAATGTGTAAATACAGGGTGAACCAAGCTAAGCAGCTTATGGATGATGTTCCAAAAAGATAAGCAAGTTTGTTAACATACCTGCTCCCTAAGTTATAGCACAGCTGGGACAAGACTAGGATTTAAGAGTCTCTATTCCTCTGAACCTCCAGGATCAGCTTCTTATAATGTCATGATTATTGAATGTCTCCACAAAGAGCAGGGGAAGCCAGGAGAGACCAAGGTTTTATTTGAAATTGCACAGTAAAAATGGCAAGTGGTAGGTTATGGGATTGATTAAGTGAAGAGCAATGGTATTTCATTTTCTTTTTTAACCTAAGCTTTGGTTACTTGAATTTCTGTTTTACTTAAATATCTTTACATCAGAACCCCTCTCCCTTCTGCCTCTTTCCTCTTTTCTTCTCTAAGATCACCACTAAACACAAAAGCTGCTGCTTTAGGACACACTGAAATTGGAACATTAATTCATGTCCCTAAGGATCTTGGGAAAAGCCAGTGCAAGTCTTGAACTTTATCATGATAAACCCCTGGCACCCACTAGTCACAAGACTGTATCTTCACATGAGATAAGGGGAAGATTTTTGGCATGGGAATGGACACATACACCTAGCTGTTTGCAAAGGCTTGCAACCTGGCAGCCTTTCAGTAAGGTTTCACTCAGATAGCTGTTACTGTATACTCTCCAGCTATGGTTGCAGAGTTGATAATCCTTAAGATATGAGGAGAGTTTTGATTTCTGACACAGCATTCCTGAGATAAATGCAGGATCAGAGAGATGCTTTGAAATTCCCAGAGATACCACACTGGTAAACTGCTACATGGGAACAACTTTTAACAATGTGTTTAAATAGGACAAAAAGAAAGTTACCTCACTGAACTGTTTTTTGCCATCAAACAATACATTAAATGTACACCAGACAGAAAACAGAAGATCATCCCAGAGCCTGTTTTTTCCAAAGGTGCCAAATACAGAAATGTTTTTTATCTACATCCTAAATAAGAGCTCCTATTTGCCCCTCTAGTACAGATTCTCTTTAAAATGTTTTTTTTCTTTCCCTAGTACAATTCTGCCTGCTGCTGTCACTAGGTGTCATTTCAGAGCATTAAACTCTATTTTAAGCAGAGCTGCACTACATAGAGTCACCTTCCAGTGGCCAGGAGACTTTCCTGCCAGGAAACTTGTCTGCATCCTTTGGAACACAAAAAGGCTCACAAACACAGATATTCCCCTTTTTTCTCAATACCAACTTGCCTTATGACTGTATTTACATCAGGTGTAAGATTGTGCATGTCACTACCAGACAATAATTGACTACATCCAACACTTCTACATTATGATGTGCACTTCTGTCTACCTGCCATACCCACAAACACAAAGCAATGAAAAACTAAGCCGCCTAGAAACAGAGACCTGTTGACATACCAAGGTCAAATGTGACTGCTGAAGGACAAAATGTTTTATACTAGTTGATAACCTTTTCCTCACGTATTTTCTTGCAGCCCAGACCCAGCCATGTCCTGGGCTGCATACACAGCACCATGGGCAGCAGGTCAAGGGAGGGGATTCTGCCCCTCTGTTCCAGTCTTTTGAGACCCCACCTGCAATGCTGGATCCAGTTCCAGAGTCCCCAAAAAGAAGGACGCAGGCCTATTAGAGTGAGTCCACAGTAGACCATGGAGAGGATCTAGGGAGTGGAGCATCCCTGCTATGAAGACAGGCTGAAAGAGTTGGGGATGTTCAGCCTGGAGAAGAGAAGGCTGCAGGGAGACTTCAGAGTAGCTTTCCAGGATTTGAAAGTGTTGTCTCCAGCACTTTGGAGAAAGGCATGGAGTGACAAGATGACGGTGGTGGTTTCAAACTGGAAAAAGATGGATTCAGACAAGACATTAGGGAAAAATTCTTCCCCATGAGCGTGATGAGGCACTGCAACAGGTTGCCCAGAGAAGTGGTGGAAGCTCCAAGTGTAGAACTGATGAAAGCCAGGTTGAATGGGGTCTTGAGCACTCTGGTCTAGTAGGAGGTGGTCCTGCCCATGGCAGGGGGATTTGAACTACATGATCTTTGAGGTCACTTCCAACCCAAATCATTGCATGTTTCGATGACACTAAGCCCCACCCACTAAACACAGAAAGTCACAGGAAACTAATACCCACAAGTTATCACAGTGGAGCAGTCCAGAAAGCTAGAAACACCCCTGCAATACCCCTTGCCCTGTGCTCTTCCATTCACAAGCATGGTGCTTTCTACTCCTTCAGTCTGTGCAACCTTTCCCTCCTCTGGATGTCGTAAGAGACAATACTGTTGCCCACACTTGGGAAAAGATAAGCAGATGAGACTCAGGTGTTGAGAACACCGACATTATTATCAGGAATAAGAGACCACAGTCTAGACAGAAAGAAAAAGAACCAAAGCAGGAATGCTCCATTTTAAATCCATCATAGCATTTGAGTACTATGAAAAGTAAATATTTATTAAAATGCAACAGTTCAAATGCTATTCAAAGAATTGAATCGCCTGGGTTGGAAAGGACCTCTAAAGGTCCAACTCCTCCTGCAGTCAGCAGAGACATTCTCAACTAGATCAGGTAGCCCAGAGCCCTATCAAGCCTCACCTTGAGCATCTCCAGGGATGAGAACTCAATCACCTCCTCGAGCAACCTGTTCCAGTGCTCAACTACCCTCATCATAAAGAACTCTTTCTACTCGTAAATCAAAACATCTGGATTATGTCAAGTACTGCATCACACTGGGTACAAGATCTAGTGAAGTATGAATTTTTCTGTTCCTTACAGTTACCTTAAACAAACCAGCCCAAATCTTTTAGAAGGGGCATTACCTGTCAAAGGAATGAAACTGCACAGGTTGCTCAGCAGCTCCATCACCAAGAACTCCGAGGAAGGTTGGTGGCATAAGAGCAGCATCCACGGCAGTCCCATCAGCTGGGCTGCTTACCAAGCTTCTCAGGATGTCCTTTACATTGACATTTTTTGCAGCTGGCACAGAAGTTGCAGGTTTACTGTCCTCAGGTCCTTTCTCGTTTCTGCACTCCTGAGACTTATTGACTTCTAACGAGAGCGTGCACAGGACTTCACTGACTGCATCTGGACCTGCACTGACACTCAGAGGTCCTTCTTCAGCAATGCTGCTTGAACTGTTCCTTTGCCCCGAAGCTGGTTCCTCCCCAAGGCCAGAATTCCTTCTTTGCACAACTGCTGTACTTTCTGAATCTTCAGTGGAGGCTGAAGTACCAAGAGCAGCAGGTGGGTTTTCCACATCTGTGCATACCAAAATGGAAAACACATTTTAAAGTGCACTATTAACAGAATTGCATTCATCACATTACTTCTAAAGAAGTAACGCCAATAGGTGACAAGTGAAATAACACAGCTATAGGTGTTTCCTCTTGCCTCCTTAGAGATTCAATACTATCTACAAGTGTCCCACAGAAAATTGAGAACAGAAACATTTCCTTCTGATTTCTGAGGAGCCTGGAAAGCTACAGTATCCAAAAATTGAGACAAGGAAATAGAAGATAATGACTCACCAGTCAACAAATGAAAATTAATTCTCCTGTTCATCTTTTACAGTAGAAACAAAAACCTGCCAGCCTCTGCTAATGTGTACCTAACTTTACACAGACTAGTAGTGTTTCTGCAAAAAACATTTGGGAGTATTCAGTTGCTTCAGTGAGGTTAACCACAGTACGTAGCAATACCAATCTACAGATTAGGTTCTTCTCAGGTCAGA
>VWYK01074381.1:6645-16745 GCA_013399775.1 Semnornis frantzii
TAAAGCACTGGCTGGGCAGAAGGGCTCAGAGACTGGTGGTCGGTGGAGGTAAATCCAGCTGGTGGCCAGGCACTGGTGGTGTTCCTCAGGGATCTGTGTTGGGACCACTTCTTTATAACATCTTTATTGACAACTTTGATTCAGGCAGAGAGAGTGCCAGCAGTAAGTTTGCAGATGACACCAAGTTATGTGGCAGTGTTGATCTGAATGAGGTTAGAGAGGCTCTGCAGAGGGACTCGGATAGGCTCAGATCCGTGGGCCAACATTAATGGGATGAGTTTCAACAAGGCCAAGTGCCAGGTCCTGCTCTTGGGTCACAACCACCCCAAGCAACATACAGGCTTGGGGCAGTGTGGCTGGAGAGCTGCCTGGCAGAAAGGGATCTGGGGTATATAATAGACAAACAACTCAGTATGAACCAGCAGTGTGCCCAGGCAGCCAAGAAGGCCAATGGCATCCTGGCTTGTATTAAAAAATGCTGTGGCCAGCAGGAGTAGGGAGGTGGTTGTTCCCTTGGACTCCGATTTGGTGAGGCCACACCTTGAGTATTGTGTTCAGTTTTGGACACCACGATACAAGAGAGATGTGGAGGTGCTGAAGTGGGTCCAGAGGAGGACAACAAAGGTGGTTAAGGGCCTAGAGAATAAATCTTATAAGGAGTGACTGAGGGAGCTGGGGATGATTAGTACAATAAGAGGAGGCTGAGGGGAGACCTCATTGCTGTCTACAACTACCTGAAGGGATGTTGCAGAGAGGCTGGTGCTGGTCTCTTCTCACAGGTAAATTGGAGACAGAACAAGGGGGGATGGCCTCAAGCTGAGGCTGGNGGAATGGCCTCAAGCTGAGGCTGGATAGGTTTACACTGGGTGTTAGGAAAAAGTTTTTCATGGAGAGAGTGGTCAGGCACTGTAATGAGCTGCCCAGGGAGGTGGTCCAGTCACTCACCCTGGATGTGTTTAAGGGTCATTAGGGATATGGTTTAAGGTGAGTCTTGTAGAGTAGAGTTATAGGTTGGACTTGGTGATCCTGAAGGTCTTTTCCAACCTGGGTGTTTCTGTGATTAATGTTAGCAGATGGTATTGAAATAGAGACCTGATTTTGCTGTCGTACAGAATACTGATGAAATTCTGCGTTTTTTGCTGGGAGATAGGAGATGCCAGGTAATTGGCTATTTTTTCCTATTTTGTTTGTTTATTTTCTTCTTTACCTTAACATCTCTTGGCACAGTTGTGCCATCTTGTTACATTAACTTGTTACATTTTTTTGCTGGGAGATAGGAGATGCCAGGTAATTGGCTTTTTTTGCCTATTTTGTTTGTTTATTTTCTTCTTTACCTTAACATCTCGTGACACAGTTGTGCCATCTTGTTACATTAACTCGGTGGATAACAGCATGGGCATAAACAACTGCAAGGCTCTATTAAGATTGCAAGTATATGGAAAATAATGTTTAAATCCCACTCATCCAAACCCATTGACTGCTTCCAAGCAAATGCACATTTTAATTGTTGGGCAAAATGTCCGCAGATTTGAAGAGACAAACAAAGGCTGGCGTTAAAGTTGCAAGAGTGAAGTTCTAAGAAAAGTGTGCAGATAGTGATGTTTTCTGCTGTGAGTTGTGTCTCTCTTGTGGTCTGTCCTCTGCCCAAAGGACTGGAAGGTTCCTGGTGGCAGGCTAGGTAGACCTGGGGAAAATCAAGCAACAATGAAGAAGCTGTGCATATTACAGTTTACCTGCTGAAATAAGCAGGACAAAGTATAGATTAAGCAGTTGTGTTGAGAATTTTAGAGGGCTAGCTTTACCTTTAAATTTCCTCCAGACTACAACACTGTTGGGGTTTTGACTTTTATCCTGGGCCCCTGCAGAAGGAACTGAACTGGTGAAAAAGCTGCTAAAAGAAGCTCAGGCCTGAGTTGAACATTCAGGTCTCTTATCTTGTGCTTGGCACAGTGCTGCAGGTGTTGAGTGAACAGGGCTTTGTTTACATCTTCGAGCTGATGAACTGACAAGCTCCCAGGGACCCACAAGCATTTCTATATCCAGAACAATATGCAGGTCATGCTGGCACACCAAAGTGGTTGGGAAAGCAAGAACTTGTCAAGTTACCTATGTGTCATTAAGCAGCAGGAAAAGGATTGTAGTGTTGAAAGCAGCCCATGCTATTGCCAGCCCTGAAAACTAGGAACAGTTTTACATGAGGATGTTACCTATGTTTGCACTTGCACAGGAAACTGCAGAGTGCCTGGCCCAGCACAAGGGCTGTCACAGACCCTGATGAGAAAAATGTGGGAGGTTCTCTAGATCTAGTTGAAGAGGATTATGAATATCCTTGTGGTAACACAGTAAGTCTTCAAACAGAGAAGCCTCTGAGAATTATATTCAAATGTACAGTCTTAGCCTATAAACCAGTTCAGTTAACTATCTGGAATTCCTTTTCCATGGAAAATTTGCTAACACCATCTTCCAGGAATGGGAATATTCCAGGTCTCATAAACTGCAGGAGTGAAGATTTTAATTGATTAGTGTTGACAATATCTAAGAAACCTAGCAGAGAAGATTCACTTCATTATCCATATATATTTTGTGAATTTTAAGTAGGTTCTTTGCCAGCAGCATGCTACCTATCTAAAGACAGCTTCCAGGAAAAAGAGTTCGGGATGATGAAAATTACTTCTGTTGTCTGTTGGAACTGACAAATGTTGACCACAAAGGAGCCCTGTTTCTTACGGGCAGAGTAACAGTTACAGTTTTATGTGCTTTTCTTTAAGCTGCCATCCAGGGACATTTATGTCTTTAATCCAGTGTAATAGATCTTGAACAGTGTAACTAACAAGGAGATTGTGAGCTATTCAGAACTTGCCACTTCATTTGTGGTTTGTTTTGGTTCTTTTTTCCCCATGTAACTATGTTGGAGCAATCAGGTGGAGCCAGGGATACAGAAAAAGATTAAACTGCTGCACAAACACTTACCATGTTTTATATAATGAAGCTGAACACAGCCGTAGAAATTCAATAGAATCTCTCAGCATCTCCATTACATATATTACCCTTCTAGTTGGAAACTCTACTTCTTAACAAATTTTGGTGGGGAAAAAAAGAAAATCAGATTTGGTCGACTTCATTTGACTGTCAATCTAGTGATGACTCTTTGATCTCTGAATAAATTTCAACATTGAACAGCTGTTCAAGGTGTCCTGTGGAACCTCTTGCTTATGAACTGCTCCACACTTTGCTACAGGTGAAACACTGAGTACTGGGTGGCATTTTTTGAGTCCCCTGTGTAGGCTTCCACTTCCATTATTGTTTATTGCAGAAAGGATGTCATTTGAAGGCAGCAGGTGAAACAATTGCAGACAAACTCCTTGCCAAGCAACTGGCAGATAAAATTCAGCTTCTAAATAAAAAACAAAGGGGAGAAGTAGATTGTGGGCATGCTGCAAAAGGACTGCTGGCAAACTTGCCTAAATTGCAAAGACAACTTAAATGCGCAGTGCAGAAAAGTAGCTGGGGATAAAGCCAGAACCTGATTCATAGAATCAACCAGGTTGGAAGAAACCTCCAAGATCATCCACTCCAACCTATCACCCAGCACTAGCCAATCAACTAGACCATGGCACTAAGTGCCCCATCCAGTCCTTTCTTGAACACCTCCAGGGATGACAGCTCCATCACCTCCCCGGGCAACCCATTCCAATGTCAATCACTCTCTCTGTGAAGAACTTCCTCCTAATATCCAGCCTATATCTCCCCTGGCACAACTTGAGTCTATGTCCTCTCATTCTTTTGCTAGTTGCCTGGGAAAAGAGTCTGACTCCTACCTGGCTATAACCTCCTTTCAGGTAGTTGTAGACAGCAATGAGGTCGCTCTTGAGCCTCATCCTTTCCAGGCTAAACAACCCCAGCTCCCTCAGCCTCTCCTCACAAGGCTGTGTTCCAGGGCCCTCACCAGCTTCATCGACCTTCTCTGGACACATTCCAGTACCTCAACATCTCTCTTGAATCGAGGGGCCCACAACTGGACATAGGACTCAAGGTGTGACCTGACCAGTGCTGAGTCCAGGGGAAGAATAACCTCCCTTGTCCTACTGGTCATGCTGTTGCTGATCCAGGCCAGGATGCTATTGGTTCTCCTGGCCACCCGGGCACACTTTTGGCTTATGTTCAGCCTACTATCTACCAGTACCCCCAGGTCCCTTTCTGCCTGGTTGAACTCTAGCCACTCTGTCCTCAGCCTGTAGTGCTGCTTGGGTTTGTTGTGGCCAAAGTGTAGAACCCTGCACTTAGCCTTGTGAAATCTCATCCCATTCAGATCGGTCTGTCTAAATTTGGACTAGTTTTGTCTTGTGAAAAGATGGCGTGGGAACCTCAGAGTGAATAACAGCTGGCATGCGCAAGTGAGCAGTCCTGGCTGTGAGGCTACTTTGCTGTGCAAGATAAGGGTGAGTAATGAGTGAAATGGAAGATAATAGGTAAAATGTTCAGGAGATGTGAAGAAATCAAGATCCTTGTCGTGAAGAGTTTCTTTTTCCTTTGGAGAAATTACTGTGGAAGTTACGTAGATGCATTAATTTGGAGAGAGGCATGTAAAGGCATTTCCAGGCTTTCCAGTGCCTCTAGCCTCTGAAAGTTTTTAATTCAGGTTTGTTCTAAGATCTACATAAAATTTTTATGATTCATAATTTATAGACAAGTGTTTAGCTACACATTTATCACTTTGAGGCACTGGGAGTGTCAGCAATAAAGAACAGATCAGATGATTTCATTCTTTCTCCTATTTGCTCGCTTTTTCTGCAGTCCTTTTCCCTTTCACAACAAAAACATTAACATCAATCTGTTACTTATTTTGCTTGCACAAAACTTTAACCAGTTGCTTATGTGTGCTTTGACAGTCAAATACCTTCCGTCTGACATTCATCACAAATTTCTTCATTCCAGAGAGGGAAAAAATTACCCACGTTAATCGTCAAATACAGCATCTAACCATCTTTTGTTCCACACAGGAGCTGGGTGGATTTGACAAACTTTGCAAGTCATCCAGCTGTGGTTCATTATGCAGTCTCCCCTTGGGGAGAGGTGCTGAGACAGCACTTGTCCTGTGAGCAGAAGTGGATTTGCATTGAGCTGAAAAGGGAACAATTGATTAGCATTTCCTTAATTTTCCCTTTCACTTTGAGTTGCCTGTTGGTACTCGAGCACTGGCAGTGTGGCCTGTGAGGCCTTGGTGAGGAGAGGCCGGGGCTGCTTCCAGGCACTTCTGGATGGCTCTGGCAGCCCTGCCACAGGGCACAGCCCCCAGCACCTTGAGGGAGTGAGGTTTAAGAAGGGGCAAAAAGCTGCTGGCATCAGGGAGTGATGGGAAAAGTGTGAGGGGAAAAAGTGTGAGGAGCGAGCAGTCTTGTGAGCCCTGAGGGGAGAAGAGGAGGAGAGCTGCAGGCCCTGTTGAGCTGGAGGCATTCCTGTAGCACGGTGGGAAGGAGTTATGTGTCAGGCATTTTAAGAAGCACCACAGGATAAAGAAGGCAGTTTCATTTTGTGCTGTTCAAGTGTGACTCCACAAGGAAATTCTAATCAATCAGATAGATTAGAAAATAAATATTAGAGAGGAAAAAGATTTTAAAAATTCTTGTGCTGGTAAACTCCAAGCCACACAGAGGAAAAGATCTTCACCCAGTAGATGTTGATATAGCTTCTGTTATGGTTACATCTGTGTTTGCTTTTCTGTTGGCTGACTTTGCCAGCATAGCTAAAAGAGAGTCATCCAGAGTCATGTCTTTCTTTGCACTCAATTTAAGATTATTTAGTAGTGTTTTGAACCAAATATTATCGAAGTTGATGGTAGTATTTCAACAAAGACTCGTGAGCTTTGGATCTGCCTCTGTCCTAATAAATGACATCGGGTCAAATTTAACACAGCAATGGTGAGTGAAAAAGACAGCCAGTTAAGTCCACTATTTTAAGTACACACTGGTTATTTTAAAAGTTTCATCAAAGACTTAAGGTTCAGATGATTTTAAGGCAGTTGTGTGTGAGCAGAACAAAAAAAAAATACTGTTAATCTATCCTGTCCTTCTGATTTTCCCTGACTTGTTTCTTCTCCCATTTTACATCTAATTGTGTAATTGAATCTTCCTGATATATACCTGAAGATAAAAGGTGACAGTTACAATGGAAAGAACTGATCACAGGTTTTTGTTTTGTTTTTGCTTTTTCCTTGACAATGTCTGTGGTAAATTCATAATATGCATAAGAAAATACAGAGCAAAGCTTACCAATAAATTGAGGCCATTTTATTTTGGACGACTGTCCACTGAGGATTGTCCTCTCTGCAGCTAGCCTCAGAATATCTTTGGCATTGGTCACAATCAATCTCCTCTTTAATATCCAAAATAGAAAGTCACTGTGACATTTACTGTCTCCATTCCACAGTCAGACTCTCACTGGTGCAATATTGTTTTGTAATGGAACTTGCAAATTGCTTCAATTTCTGAAATGCTGACTGCTTAATTATGATGGGTAAAATAACATTCTACAGCCATAAACTCAAATAACTGTGTAACTTAGGAACTATGTAATTATACATTTGAATAATATTTGCTCTGATTTATGTTGATAACAGTGGCAAAATGTAGGACCACTCTGCAAACCTTGTCTTCAGTGTGGAAAAGAGCAAAGAATCAGCCCAAAATCAAGAGAAGGAAGGAAGTACAAGCCTGAGCCTTGAGCCTTGCTTTTTTTTTTTTTTTTTTTTTTTTTTTTTTTCCCAAAAGTTTTAGGCCCCCCANTTTTTGTCCCAAAAGTGAAGTGTTCAGGCCTCATAAGATTGTGCAGTTCAATTCTCAGCTTAACCACCAGGTTTTCCATGGGATATTGTTCAGTCAGTTAATTTATTCTCATCTTCAGGTCTCCGTTCAGAAGACAAGGACTGCAACAACCAATCTACACTCTGAGTATTAAACACAGAGATCATTTGAGATGTTTGAATATTATGTCTACATGAATCAGCCTGAGTTTCTGTACAAGAAAATGGAAGCCTTTCTTTTGGTGTGGTGTGTAATTATGATGCAGATGAGATTTATTTAGGAACTATATGTATGAAAACTACTAGGTTTCTTTTACTCTAGAGTATGAATGACAAAGTAGCTTTCAGCCTCCTAGAACGACTGAAATGAGTACATTCAAAACCACACTGAGATACTGAAGATGACTCCGGATGAGCTGTTTATAAGGTTCTGTGGTAGATTCACACAGCAGATAGGATCTTTGTAAGGCTTTAGTTTCAGAAAAAAACTCAGTGGTGTTTATTTTCCTAATTTTTCTCCATCCTACATTTTTTGTTGTGAAAAGGAAAGTACATAGGTATCTCTCTGTGTGTGATTAGTTACAAAACAGCTGTAGAGCTTTACAAGATTGCACCCAGATGACAATCTTGAAATAGTGGATGGACTCAATGTTTTTCACAATTGTTGTCTTAAGAATGAATGATAATTGCATTCCTCTGTATTGTTACTATATTTCTTGTAATATGAATAGGATCATTTACAGCCACCATCTTGGGTTCTTAGGAAAATGAGGGATCTGAACTTAAGAGTGTTGCATTTTTTTCTTTCTAATCAAGGGCCGAATCCTAGGGTCCAACCACAGACTTTAAGTAAACACCTTGCATGCCATATTTGCATCATATGATTACAAGTTTACAAAATTATACAGAATTTCCCATTACTTTTTCATGATCTAGAAAAATGTGTGTAAGTTTCTGTGTTTTAGGATAAAATTGACTCTAAAAGGACTGTGTAGTAGGGTTTCTGAAGACAAGAACTGAAGTCTTGTATTTTTCAGTGTCATAGTCAGTCAACTAAGTTTAATTTAGAGAGTTACTATATTTGGGGCTTGGGGACAAGAGATAGAACATCCTCATTGTTGAAAGTCACCAGGTAAGTAGTTATTTCCAGGATCTTCAGAGATACAGAAGATCTGTTTTATTCTAGGCAATAATTGAATTAACTAGAGCTGTATGGTTGAGTAAATCTCCAGTTAAAACAGCAAAACTAGGAGGCAAAGAAAAATACCTCAAATTCATGTGGTTAAGCATTAATCTTCAGATACATATTACTGAATTTTTAATGCTTTCTTTTAAATGTACAAATTGACACCCTAAAATCGACTTTATGTAGGAGGCTTGAAGGAGAAATTAATCCTGACGTAATAAGCACAGCTCTACTGAGATCAATAGTGACATTTAAGTTGACGATAGGACTCAGCTTTCTAATTTACCAGCAGCATAGGAAATAGTCATTTATGCTGGCACTCCAGTGAGATATGATTTGGAAGACATACAAAAATTATGTAGCAAAGCCTAGTTTTCACTAGAAAGGTAGTTTATTTAGTATGCTTTGCAGTTTGATTGAGTTCATAGACACACACTGAATCGTATCCAACAGAGGTCAACTACCCATTTCTTTGTGTGGTGCTCTAGTTTTTCTTGGTTTCCTCTGGAAAACATGCTTTCTTTTGTACCCATAAGACCCCTTTCCCTGGTAGGCTTTGGTTCATTTTTTTTCTGTTCTTATCATTCACTGTAACTCTGAATCCCCTGTGCTCTTGGTTATCTGTAGACACTGCTTATGAAATTATTTATCCTTAGTACAGGTAGAAAGATCACAGAATCACAGAATATTAGGGGTTGGAAGGGACCTCCAGAGATCATTGAGTCCAACCCCCCATCAAAACCTAGGGCAGGCTGCAGAGGAACGCATCCAGGCATGTTTTGAAAGTCTCCAGAGAAGCAGACTCCATAACCTCTCTGTGCAACCTGTTCCAAGTGCTCTATCACCTTCACCATAAAGAAGTGTCCAGTTGTGTTGAGGTGGAACCTTCCATGTTCTAGTTTGTACCTATTGTTCCCTGTTCTATCACTGGACACCACCAAAAAGAGACTGGCACCTTTGTCTTGATGCCCACCCCTCAGATATTTATAGACATTGAAAGATCCCCTCAGCTTTCTCTTCTCAAAACTAAACAGCCCCAGTTCTCTGACTTTCTTCATAGGAGAGCAGTTCAAGTCCTGCAATCATCCCCATNTTTCCAATAGGGCAACCACTAGTCTGTACTGGTGCCTGGTGTTACCCCTCCTGAGATGGAGGACTCTACCCTTGAACTTCATGAGGTTTGCCTTCAACCAGCTCTCCTGCCTGTCCAGATCTCGTTGGATGGCAGCAAAATACATATTACCTGCACCTCATATTCAGCAACTGTGGCTGAAAATGAAGTAATAGTAGCAACCAAATATATAAATAACTAGGTGAAGGTAGGTCTGATGACTATATGATCTTTCAGACACACCTTCGTATAAGTGCATATTGAAGATAACACCTGTACGTGACCAAATCTGCTTGAAATTAATCAGTGCTCTCGCTGGACCTGTGTTTCTCTCAGGACAGATATCAGTGGATGGATTCATGCGGTATCTGAGCGGAGAAGAAAATGGCGTTGTTCCACCTGAGAAATTGGACTTAAATGAAGATATGTCTCAACCACTGTCACACTATTTCATCAATTCCTCACACAACACCTACCTCACAGGTATAGTGTTGGAGAGATTTCATTTCTTATCTTACAAAAAATTCATAACATATTTGCAGTTATACCAGAAAATATACTAAAAACATCAGCAGTAAATGACAATGTAGCTTAGTCTTCAGGGAAGCAAGGGTAGGTCCTGGTGCCTGTTCTAGCTGCCACACGCATACATCAAATATATACTTCAATTAACAGGTAAGAAGCAGTTGTGTTGTTCAGGTAAGGTCTAGTCTGAAGCCCCATATAGTCTCTGGAAAGCTTCCCTTGATTTAGAAAGGATTCCTGGTTAAGGACCTTATTTAGGGAGGAGGGACAACAGGGTACTTTTCATGACAACCAAGGATAGCCAAACAAGTACACAAAACAGACTATGGGAAACAGTTCTGTAGCTAATAAATTTACCCCCATACATTAAATCTAACAGTTTGTTGGGCTATGTGAAATTTGCATTGATTGAGAGATTAGAGATGTTCTAACATGGGACACAGCTTTCTGATAGACTTTTCATATTGTGATGGTTTGGG
>VWYK01074382.1:0-50272 GCA_013399775.1 Semnornis frantzii
GCTCTGGTGGCCAGGAAGGCCCATGTCATCCTGAGCTGTATTAGGAGGAGAGTGGTTAGTAGGTCAAGAGAGAGGTGCTCCTCCCCCTCTACTCTGCCCTGGCAAGGGCACATCTAGAACATTGTGTCCAGTTCTGGGACACTCAGTTCCAGAAGGACCTCAGGAAACTGCTTGAAAAGAGTCCAGCACAGAGCCACAAAGATGACAAAGGCAGTGAAACATCTTCCTTGTGAGGAGAGATCAAGGGAGCTGTGGCTCTTTAGCTTGGAGAAGAGGAGCCTGAGAGGTGACCTCATGCATGTTGCTAAAGATGTGAAGGGCAGTGGCAGGAGGACAGAATCAGGCTCTTCTCAATGGTGTCCAATGACAAGATAAGGGATAATGAGTGCAAGCTGGAGCATAGAAGGTTCCATGGGAACAGAAGGGAAAACCTTTTCACTGTGAGGGTGGCAGAGTCCTGTAACAGACTGCCCAGGGAAGTTGTGGAGTCTCCTTCTCTAGACACATGCAAAACCCACATGGATGCATTCCTGTGTGATCTGCTCCAGGTGATCCCGCCCTGGCAGCAGGGTTGGACTGGATGATCTTTTGAGTTCCCTTCCAACCCCTAATGTTCTGTGATTCTGTGATACTGGCTGAACCATTTTTCAAAGGATATAATATTCCAGATATTTGGCTTATTCCCTAAAGCAGAGGTGGGAAGATGCTTTTCCTAGAGAAAGATTGATCTGCTGCTTTGTGAGAGGTCTCTGTGAATCATTGGCCCTTGGACACTGTCAGGGAGATAATGAACAAAAGCTACCATAAATCTTAGCGAGTGTGATAGTTTCCAATAGCTGGTACTTGCCAGGCTCATAGCTGGATCTGAACTTTGTGAACCCTCCAAAGTATTTGGATCCAAATGTTTCTGCATTCCTTAGCCTCTCTAGAGGTTGGCAGAGCTAAACAGTCACTTTAAGAAGTGCTGGCACCAGAGTTGAAAATGGAAACACCGAAAAATATCCCCTGCCATAGATCTCAGTACACAATATCCAGAAGAAAGGTTGCCAGTGACTCTTGAAGCCTAATTTCATCCATCACTGAGAGCAATACACAACAGAAAGTAGCTTATACAGTGCCCTGCTGAGCATCATCTGTTTAGTGTGTATACTGCATTTTTTTAAACGTGTGAAAACTGGAAAACTATTTAAGTCCAAATGCTGAATTTGCAGACTCCAGCCTTATGCCAGACAAGATGTTGATCTTTAAGCTTGTCAACTTGAAAGACTTTTATATTTAAAGCAAGTGGCTGGTTTGCTTTACAGCACTGGAGCGAGATGAAGCCCATCTGGAGCAGGTACAGAGCAGGGTCAACAGGATCGGCCAGCGAACGGAGCTGCATGCAACAAAGACTAAAACAGCTTGGCCCATTTAAACCTAGCAAAAGCAAATGCAAGAGGGAATATGATCATCCCTGAGGTATTTATAGGACAGCATTGGAGCCCAGTGCAGATAAATATGGCCAAGAACACGCATAACCTAGAAATGAAAAAGGTTTGATCTGCACAGGGAGGCTCTGAAACAGTTTCCCAGCAGAAACACGGCTTTTGAGAGGGCGCTTCAAGTTCATGAATGTGGTGTACAATGTGGTTTTCAGCAATGGGAGTAAACCAGGTCAGCTGCCCCTCCTGGTGTAATGGCAGGTTGCTAAGATGGAGAGGGATGTGAATCCCCTTCTCCAAACATGCATCAGTTACCCACCTATGGGCCAGCTGCTGTCTAAACATTTTCTCTCTGTTATGAAACATAAATACCTTGAGGGAAGATTTGCATCGATGTTTCAAGATAATAACAGCTGCTCCCTATTAGTGTTTCTTACAGATTTAGTCTTGCTAAATGCCCACTCAGCTCAGTGAACGTTTGACAGGAAAAAGAACAAACTAGGAACTGAGGAATTTGATTAATGGAAGGCTAGAGCCAAAACCTGCCAGCTTCACATAAGAGCCAACACCGGGCCTTGCGTGTGTGCATGTAGGAGTAAACTTTACTTATGTAAAAGCTCAGCTGTCCTCAATTCTGTGCAGGGTGGGGGGAAAGACACTGCATCCGTTAGCATTATTTGCAGGCTCTGGGCAAAATACAGGCAGCCAGCAGCAAAGCAGACGGGGCTAAAGAAGTCATCTGCAGCAAGAAGAGCTGCACCAGCTTTTCACTGCACAAATGAAGCAAAGCTCCAGCTATGATGCTGTCCATGCCCATGAGCACTTCCCCTCTAACTCAGGACAGCAGCTACAGCACCACCAGAACTCCCCAAGAGGGAAGGGATACCAGCTGCACAGCATGTGACTGCTGTCTGGACACGCACACAGTCAGGGTTTCTACTTAAGTGCTTGTGAGATGAAGGATCTTCCGCTTGGAGACGTGTTTCACGCTATGCTTATTCTCTGTGCTTCCTCAGGAAACAGCTCCCAACACCTGGATCTCCAAATCCCAAATAGCTGCTGCAATCTATCTCGCTGCACTTGTAGCAAGCACCAAAATTGCCAGACAGCTCTGCTATGGTTCTCCTTAGGACAAGCCAAACTGAGCCATAATCAGGTTAACCAGAGACTGACCTATTGTGGCTTTAAGATTGGATGCCTTAACCACAGAGAAAAGCCCTCCAGAAGTAGCAGAGAGTACCAGGGGTGGACACTGGAAAATCCAATCTTTCCTTCTTTCATTCCCATCAGCCTGCACCCCTACATAAACAGACATTTCTGTCTGTTCTGCCTCTTTTCCCCCTCTCCCAACACACCAAGCTGGTATCTCTCTGGTATTTATGGGGGGAGTTGAAGCTTTTGGCCTTCAGCGGCCTACGTAATTTTTACTGTGTCATAGGGAGGTATGGGGAGGCACTGAGGCTTGATACTGAGACCTGGGTAGGGGTCAAGGCTTCGGAAGGTTTTGGCCTAATGAGATTGCAGTAACCCACGTGGAAGGATTGGGCTGGAGCTGAACATCACACAGAATCACACGGAAACACTGAGGCTGGAAAAGCCCCTCAGGATCACCAAGTCCAACTGATATCCATACACCACAAGGTTCACCCTAAATCATATCCCCAAGCACCACATCCAAACGACTCTGCTCTGGTGCAGCCACACCTTGAGTACTGTGTTCAGTTTTGGGCACCTCACAACAAGAAGGATGTGGAGGTGCTGGAGTGAGTGCAGAGGAGGGCAACAAAGCTGGTGGAGGGCCTGGAGAGTAAATCTTATGCAGAGTGACCGAAGGAGCTGAGGCTGTTGAGTTTGAAAAAGAAGGCTGAGGGGAGACCTCAGGGCTGTCTACAGCTGTCTGAAAAGAAGCTGTGGAGAGGCTGCTGCTGGTCTCTTCTCATGGGGAATTAATGTTAGAACAAGAGGGAATGGCCTCAAGCTGTGACTGGGTAGGTTTAAACTGGACATCAGGAAAAATTTTAAAAGTCATTTGGCTGTGGTGCTTGGGGATATGGTTTAGGGTGTGCCTTGCAGAGTAGGGCTATCAGTTAGACTTGGTGATCCTCAGGGTCTTTTCAAACCTGAATGTTTCTGCGATTCCATGACTTTTAAACACATCCAGGGTTGGTGACTCCACCACCTCCCTGGGTACCTCATTCCAATGCCTGACCACTTTTATTGGGAAAATTTTTCTCCTAGTATCCAGCCTAAACCTATTCAGTCACAGCTTGAGGCCATTCCCTCTTGTTCTATCACTATTTCCCTGTGAGAAGAGACCAGCACCAATACGATTTTGTGTATTTTGTATTTCTGTATATATTTGTAAGTAGCATTTCCATTTACACTTCCAATCCATCATGGAGCGTTTTTATTTCACTCCTTTGGGAAGGGGTAAAATAGCTTTCTGACCCCTCCAACTGAGTGGCTGAGAAACTAAGAAAGAAGTGTATTTGACCACAGAAACACCCTGCAGGACTTGTGCTGAGAAACAGCAGTACACCCTATTAAGTTCAGAGAGAGGTTGCTCTGCAAAAATGTCAGGGCAACATTAGCTGCCTACTTTCTTCACCACTGGCAACTTGCTGGTGGCTCCTTCCACCACAGACCCAGCCAAGTTACAAAGCAGACAGAAAAGTGACTTTTCTCTGTCACATCTGCAATGACCTAAAGAAGTGTGCTCGCCCCCAGGCAGGCTAACTTATTCATAAGATGGTCTCATACCATGTATTGCAGCTGTGATTTATCTATAAAGCATACTTGATCTGACGTGTTTCCAAGAGATGTTCCACTTGGCTTTGAAACATCTGTTTATCAGAAATCAATAGGTGTAATAACTGCCCTCTATGGATGTTCTGCAACTACACTCATTGAGAGATTTGCACTTTTATGTTAACTCTTGAACTGTGGCCTAAGGAGGGAAAAAGAATCAACCATGGGTACACCGGCTCCTGGTTTCTCCCACTTCGAGGACATAACATCTTTGTCAGTGATACAGACAGAGGAATCGAGTGCACCCTCAGCAAGTTTGCAGGTGACACCAAGTTGTGTGGCACAGTTGACTTGCTAGAGGGCAGGGATGCCATCTAGAGGGATCTGGACAGGTTGGAGAGGTGGGCCCAGGCCAACCTCATGAGATTCAACAAGGCCAAGTGTAAGGTCCTGCACCTGGGTAGGCACAATCCCAAGCACAAATACAGGCTGGGTGGCGAATGGCTGGAGAGCAGCCCTGAGGAAAAGGACCTTGGGATCTGCGTTGATGAAAAGTTCAACATGAGCCTGCAGTGTGAGTGCAGCCCAGACAGCAACCAAGTGCTGGGCTGCATCAAGAGCAGTGTGGCCAGCAGGGCAAGGGAGGGGATTCTGCCCCTTTACTCTGCTCTCGTCAGACCCCATCTGGAGTACTGTGTGCAGTTCTGGAGCCCCAAGCACAGGAAGGACATGGAAGTGTTGGAGTGGGTCCAAAGGAGGACCACAAAGATGCTCAGAGGGCTGCAGCAGCTCTGCTACAAGGACAGGCTACAAGAGTTGGGGTTCTGCAGCCTGGAGAAGAGAAGGCTTTGAGGAGACCTTGGAGTTGCCTTCCACTATCTGAAGGGGGCCTACAGGAGGGCTAGGGAGAGACTATTTACAAGGTTTTGTAGTGACAGGATGAGGAGTAAAGGGTTTAAACTGGCAGAGGGGAGATTTGAACTGGATATTAGGAGGAAGTTCTTTGCAGTAAGGGTGGTGAGACACTGGCACAGGTTGCCCAGGGAGGTTGTGGCTGCTCCCTCCCTGGAGGTGTTCAAGGCCAGGTTGGACAAGGCCTTGAGTGACCTGTTTTAGGGGAAGGTGTCCCTGCCTATGGTGGGGGTTTGGAACTAGGTGATCTTTGAGGTCCCTTCCAACCTAAACCATTCTATGATTCTATAATGTTTTTTCCCCAGTAGGAGACCTGGGATCAGCTCACAACACTAATAGGGGGGCTGAATCCCTGTATATGCAGGATCAGATCATTGCTCAGCTTGGGCCAATGATCTAAAAAGCATATAAATTCTAATATTAATTTGTAGTAGTTTAAGGTTTATTGGAATATTCTAATAAGATAAATTGGTACAGAATCTGAATGAGCTGGGCATTGGTTGGAAAAAGATGATAAATTCTGTATCATTCATTGGTTTGCTAAGAGGTATAAAAAGCCAAAGTATAAACAATTTTTTCTTCTTTACTCTTGGGCACTGGATCTGTTTGCTTCTCCTTTGCTCTGCTCTAATCTCCTCCACTAACCTTGACTGACCAGATAACAGGGGAGCTTTGCTGGTTGGTTTCTATCTGGGTGGCATTGGCCCCTTCTGGGCCTTCTTTGGGGTTGGAGACCAGATTTCTGTATTATTTCTAAATTGTATAAAATTGTAAATACATGTAAATGTATTTTATATATATGCTTGCAACTTTAGCTTTGCTGTAAAATAGAGCTTTATCTTACTTCCAAGCTGTCTGAGCTGGTCTGGTAAATTTAAGTTGGGCAGGGGAGAAGTCTTTATAGTGTTGGCTTCACTGGGCCTTTGCTTTCCCCCTGTTCTTCGGTGCATATGGTGTAGCTCTTGATAACTCCAGAAGAAAGCAGCTCAGAGAAGACAGATACACAGTGAGCAAACGATTTTTGGTTTTACATCACACTTGCAGTGTAAGATTGCCCAGGGCACGTGCCATGATGACTCAAGGGCAGTATCTGACCCTCTGCTGGTACACTAAATGTGTACCAGATAAGCCTCTGCTGGTACACTAAATGTGCCTGCTTGCCTCCCCCTCTTCCTCATCCTTTGAGTCGCCGTCAGTGTTGGTGTTTGCTGCACTTCCTGACAGCAAAGGACTGTCCCATGACCAGTCTTCAACAGCTGATTGCACAGCCTCTGGTGATTTGGGGGTTTGTGAGAAAGCTTGAGAAATTCTAAAATGGTTTTGTGGATTTCATGGGCTTGTGAAAGGGGTAAGATAGAACCTATGTAATAATTTTGAGAGTTGGATTAGATGACCTTTAGAGGCCCATTCCAACCCAAAGAGGAAAACAGATGCCTTTCAGCATTCTGCTGGAGAGCTAGAGCCACCAGAGCTTCAGGAAAGGTTTCCATACATTTCTCCTTTTGCCTGTTGCAACACAAAAGTCTCTTTAGCTGCATCAGGGACTGCCTCTTACTTCTCTTCCCAATCGACTTTTCCAAACCGCCCTAGCCTCTAGCAACCATCCTAAACCAAAGGCACCAGGCTTAAGGGTGAAAGCTGTGCTCACTAGCACTGAAAATGTAAAACTGCTCAACATTGCCTGACCTTCACCTGAGTCCAGTCAGTAGAGAAGGAAAAGTCAAGTATACTCACAACCCAAAGGTAGATATTTGCAACAGCAACGGGAAATAGCTTCCACAGACTTAAACATCATCAGAATCTGAGCAGGCAGTCCTGAGGTCAGAAGAAAAACTCTGAAGCTAAGACCACATGTGCCCTCTCTTTTTTCAGTGTGCCAGCACAACCCAAAAGTGTCAGATTATGACATTTAGGAAGACTAATTGTCAGGGCTCAAACCTACCATCAGATGATAAGAGGGTCACCAGAAACATGCACTGAACTTGTACCAGCAGCACCAGTGCAAAGATGTTCTTGCTAAGATCAAACACGCATTCAGAGGTGGTATGGGGAAGGGGGCAACATATCTCTGAAAGTTAGTGTTTTCTTCCAGCAAACTTATGGCATGGCTGAGAACTCTGGGAAAAGCATCACTCAACTCCTTTGTTTGTTGGGGAAAAACATCATGACAATGAGACACGCAAAGACCACAGAGAGAACACAGCTAAACGTGGGGAAAAGCATTTCACATCATGCTCCTTTTTAACCATGTCATTAGGAGACTATTTCTGCAATGCAAAGAGAATCTAGAAATCAGTATGATAGGGTGACAGAGCAGCAGTTGATATCAGATAGGTTTAAGCACTCAGATCTTTGTGTTCAGAGCCAATCACACCTACAGCAAAGGATACTTGGCCAACCTCAGGTACTGGCACACCTACTCCTAGATGGGCTCATGATGCTGGCCTGATAGAGAAGAAAGCCAGGAGACACAAAGCCCTTTCATCCGCAGCTGCTTACACAGCACAGCAGGAACAAGTCATCCATATGGTTTTGAACCTTTCTAGCTCTTGCCACAGACTGAGCTTTCTCCATACTCACACAAAATCAGAACTCACTACTGAACAAACTGGTCAGGAGTTGTACATCCTGACTGAGTTATGGTTTCACCCATTAAAGACAGGACCAAGGGCTCAGGGCATCAAATTACCACTATATTTAAGTAATCACAGTGCCTTAGCCTGGCCTCACATAAGGTCAGAAAGAGACTGTTATCTTGTATTTGTCCCTGTCCTTCTCAAGAAACAAATTTTTTAAAATGATTAATTGTCCTCAGCAGTAATTAATTATCCCCAAGTAGTGAACTGAAATGACAGATTGATATTTCTGCTTGAATCCTCAGGGGGAAATCATGTTGTCTTGCTATGCTCTCTAAACCTGACATAACGTTAAAAATAGGAAGTTTAATATGCAGCCTGTAGGACTTTTTCTGCCTGTAAGGCAATCCCAAGGGATGGCTCAGCTTAACTGCAAGCTCACAAAGTCCTGGTGTCCTAGAGAAGGCAGTGACATTTCTTTCTTATGCAGTCCTGTCTCAGTGAAACAGCTTCACTGAGAATGAAAGAACTTTGCCACTTAATATGACTGTTTGTAAGTTACAGCAAAAGCTTTTAAACGTGTAAGTTACCACTGAAGACTGCTTAGAGCTATCTATGCACTAAGCATGAGGAAAACCAGAGATGTTAGCTTGCACAGACTGTCTGGGAGCAGGCATCACACCTGCAGATGAAAGGCAACTGGGTGGGAAGATATGAATGAAGGGGGGCTACGAGAAAGCTGGTGAGAGACTTTTTAGGGTGTTGGGTAGTAATAGGACAAGGAGGAATGGATCCAAGATAGAGGAGGTGAGATTTAGATTAGACATTAGGAAGAAGTTCTTCACCATAAGGGTGGTGAGAGACTGAAATGGGTGGCCCAATCAGGCGGTGGAAGCCCTATCCTGGAAATTTTTAAGGCCAGGCTGGACGTGGCTCTGGGCAACCTGATCTAGTGGAAAGTGTCCTTGCCCATGGACAAGGGGTTGGAAATGGATGATCCTTGAGGTCACTTCCAACTCTGACAATTCTGTAAAATACATACTCATGTTTCTTCCTTGGTGGGCAAGAAGCTATAACTTGAGGAACACATTGGCTTTGTCTTAAAGGTAGTTTTCCAGCTCAAGTTTTCAGTCTTGAGATGACAGATCCATATTCACTACCTTTCCCATAGAGACCAAATATCAAGACTATTAAACGGATATTTTGGTGAATTCATTATCAGTTCTTCATTCCAAATAAAGGTTGTTACAAGCACTTTTTTATCAATGCTTTCGTAAAAAAGAAATTCTGAAATACACTATTTCCATCTGTTTCATTAATAAAACAATATCTTAGAGTAAAAATGGAAAAATTCCCAAAGGATTAGTCTAATTTCTTCCTCTGAACTGACAGTGTGTTTTCTTAGCATGATTCTAATGAGAAAACAACTATTAAAAGTGAACCAAGCCTTCAGTCAGCATTAAATTCCAGTCTGCTGCAAAAGCTAGGTTGGTTGTCAGGTGTTCTTTAAAGTACTGAGAGTTTGTTTAGGGAAGATCTATTTTAAGAAAAGAGGAAAAGTTTCTCTTTTTTTCTAGATCACCTTAAGTAGCAGTGCCTCCAACTCCTTGGTGTTTGGCTCAGCTGTGTTACAGAAACCCAATCAGTGCCACAGACTGCACACAGACAACACAACTGCCTCCAATTCCTCCTGGGAGGCTAGTTTGGGTCTTCGAAGGTTTGTCACAACTGTCACGATTGTTGGCCTCAGTTTGGAGCAAAATTAGATGTGGGTAGATTCAGATTGGATGTTAGGAAAATGTTTTCCACTGTGAGAGTGGTGAGACAGTGGAACAGGTTGCCCAGTGAGGTGATGGAAGCCTCATCTCTGTAGGCTTTTAAGGCCAGGCTGGACGTGGCTCTGAGCAACCTGATCTGGTGTGAGGTGTTCCTACCCATGGCAGTGGGGTTGAAACTGGATGATCTTCAAGGTCCCTTCCACCCCTGACAACTCTGTGATTCTGTTAAGAGGTTCAGGAAGATCTGACCTCCTGCAGCACTGTACTAACAAGCACTCCCAGAACAGGAAAGAACAAAAAACGTGGTGCAGAAGACACCTATCTGAGGTTTGGAAACTGAAATCCCTCTACCAGCCAAGTTTTGGTGGCTTTATTGTACTATCCATGATATCCTAAATTCCCCCTTCTCTGAACCACAGCATAGAAGTTCTTTAGGTTAATGACACACACTAATTAACTGTGTACATTTCTATCTGCAGCCATTCATGGTACAAATTCATCCCTGACTCTTTTAAGCAAAAGGTCTCCTTGTCACAGGCTTGCAGATATTTTTCCCATCCAGCTTTCCACAGCCCACTTCTAGCTGTAGCAGGGGAAGGGGGGTTGCTGCAAGCTGTTAACACTGATCTTCTCTGTGGCATCTGCAACAACCCTGCTTTGTCAGAGTGAAGAAATACTGCCACACTTTTTGCTCCTGCCACAGGGCTAGGAGATGCTCGCTGAGGAAAGGCAGCTGGCTCTCGGCGGCGTCACACATGCCTCTGCACAGTCTGGTGTAAAGCCTGAACACAACAGCAAGCACGGGCTGGGAGCAGGATCGGCTCAAGCCGCAGCACACAGTTTGCACTGTTTGTTTCCCCGAGAGGATGGGACCCCAGCCCAGCCACAGCACCCTGTGTGAGAGCATCCAACAACATGCTGTCCCATATGCCATTTCCCATGGGCGTGCTGGAGCAGCTCCAATGCCACAGTAGAACTGGTTGCCCATGTCCAGCCCAACACATGCTTTCAGTCATGCTGCAAACACAATTATGCAATGACAAAAACAATCACAGTGGAGCTGCTGCATAGCAGGGATCCCTGTGGCACGTCCAGCAAAGCCCTCTCCCTTTGCCCTCACCTTGTTTAACTCCCAGCCCTACACCTTTAGAGCCCAGACACATCTCTCTAGAGGCACTAGCTGGGAAGCTTACAAGGCCAGTGTAGCTTCAGCCTCTCCAGGCAGGTGGTGACCTCTCCTGCAGGATGGAGTCAGCCCTGCTCTTTTACTTTGTGCTGTCCCATCCTCTGTATTAATTCCTTTCTGGAAACATGAGGTTACAGACTTTACCTATACTTTCAGGTTTTGATTGTTTTTTTCTGTCCTCAGAAAAGAAAGCAGTGCTGGGAGGCACAGACCTTCTGGTCAAGTTTGTGGGCTGCCTACAACATGATAAATTAATTGTCTGTGCATCTCCCAAGCTCATTTAATTTCAAAATAGTACTATGTATGCTAGCAAATTTTGTTGGCTTTCTTTCAGCTGATTAATGAGTTGATGTGTAACAAAACTTTTGTGCCCACAGGCAAGAAGTCTTTTCCTAAGCGAAAAGCATAGAGTGCCCCAAGCTTTTACTACATGTGCCTCTCCAGGGGCATCATACTGCCACTACCAAAACCATTACAAGTGACAAATAAGATTTTTTTGTTTCAGTTACACATTAAGGCAGAAACCACAAGAGCAAAAGAGAGGAAAAAGAGTATCCTGGCAAAAGAAAGTGTCATTTGTTATGCTGAAATAGTTCTGCTTCTGGTACAAACGCCAAGTGACTGCAAAAGCTGTGTCTCAGTGCAAATGGCATTTCGCTTTTCCAGCTAAATGACTTAAGCAACATATCACACATGCTAATAAACACACAGAGGCACTTTTGGTAGGTGGTATCCTGTAACAGAGGCAGAGAGGGGATCTCTATTCCACTTACAGACAGTCAGCACCTTGACCACATTCAACCTGGAAACCTTAAAGAAATAATCAAATTCTAGCCCAGGTTTCGCACCCACTGATCCCTCCCACCCAGTACCCCAAAACTGCTGCACCTGCTGCTAGAGGCACCTGCCTTTAACAGGGAGATTTGCAACAAACCACTTACACAGCTAAAATCAGTGGTTACTTTTGAAAACCTGGCTGCAAGACACCGCAGGTCACTGCCCACACAACTGCTGGGGCTCAGAAGAATTAAATCCTTGAACCAGCCAGAAGCCGTTCTTGTCCCTCATAAGTGCAGCGGCAGCACTGCATCATTCATTACTTATCTCCTGCAGCCACTGCCAAATATGGCACTTTGGGGGCATTTATTTTAAGTATCATTGGGTTTTTTGGTGCATTAACATATGCTCCAGTCAAACCTTTATTCATCATTGTCAGATATGATGAGCCTTGTTACTGCCCAAATTAAAGAGTCTTGAAATCACTGCCTTAATTTACAATCAGGAGAAGGAAAAGAGATTTTAATAAATGTAAGGAACTTAAACCCAGTCAAAATCACTTTTCTGATAAGCATAGCTGACATGCCTTTTAGCCATGTCCCTTGAGGGGCTGAACCAAGCAGCTGAGATGGGACACAAACAATCTCCTACCTGCTGCTCTTCAAGGAAGAGACACAAGGGCCCAATGGGTTCACAGGTTATGCTCACCATTCCTCAGGTCTACAAGGGACAGGCTGAGGGAGCTGGGGCTCTTTAGTTTGGAGGGGGGGAGAGTAAGAGGTGATCTCATTAATGTTTATAAATACAGAAAAGCTGAGTGCCCAGAGGATGGAGCCAGGCTCTGCTTGGTGATGCCCAATGACAGGACAAGGGGCAATGGGCGGAAGCTGAGGCACAGGAAATTCCATGGAAACATCAGGAGGAATTTCTTCACTGTGGGCGTGACAGAACACTGGAACAGGCTGCCCAGAGTGGGTGTGGAGTTTGCCTCTTTGGAGATATTCAAGACCTGCCTGGGTGTGTTCCTGTGTGATCTGGTATAGGTAATCCTGCTCTGGCAGGGGTGTTGGACTGGATGAGCTTTCAAGGTCCCTTCCAGCTCCTGACATTCTGTGATTGTGAGCTTTGTCAAGCCAGCTTTTCTTGGTGGGAGATGAACATGCTGATCTTTCTATGGTAGTAAATCCTCAACAGAAGTGATCCAGTTTTATTGCTAGGACTATCTTTGAAGCAGCAAAACTTTCAAATGATGGAGTTTTTCTTCTCATCTAGACTAAAATTACTAGAGGAAACTGAGGCATGGGAGATCCAGTCTTTCCCAGAGCAGCCTTTTAAAATACATTTAAGTTCCACAATACAAAGTATTTTACAGAATTAAGACCTGCAGGATCCAAGTGCCTCGCCTCGGATCAGCTGGCAAAGTTCACTGAAGCCACTGGGAATCATGACCTCGAGTGACAGAATCAAGTTCTGCACCCAATAACATTTGCATGCACATGAAAAGCCTCATGAAGCACCACAAATAATGTCAAGCTAAATGAAGGAAATCTACTTAATAGCACATTAAGAAGTTAAATTCCATTATTAATGAAAATGTTTCCAGCAGAGCAATTATGCAGCACTCTTAGAGAAAGTTGCCAGGAGGTAGAGCGTTAATATGAGCAGAAAAGATGATAAGACATTTGTATATGGACTGGCTAAATCACTGCCATCCTGCACCTATCACAACCTCCCCAGGTAAAAAACATCTGATTGCAAACATCACTTGTGCAGCTAATTAGTGATCTACAGCAGCAGGCTAATAAAAGGCCATACGTAGGGAAAGAAACATTTGGAGCTTACAGAATTAAAATTCCCCACTCTGGGGGATGTGGGATAAATAAACTAACTTCACAGAGAAGTTGAAGCACTGAGGAAGAAAAATTCCACAATGGAGGCTGAAAACCAATTTTGGTTTAATTAACATCCATGAGTCAAAGCTTGCCTGACAGCTTGAGCAGAGAGAGATGAAGCAGCATCCCCGAGGTAACTCAGAGCACAGTGTAACACTCTCATCCTCGCCTCTCTGCTACCTGCAGGCTTCTCCAGCTTGCTGAAAAGCATCTAGAAGCAGCACACACGTGGAATTTCTAAGTAGTTCTTTATTCAACATTCCTCTTTCAGGAACAGAATCAAGTTGGTGGACATGCTTAGCTGAACATTCGGACGCCGTTTTGTGTGTTCATTTCACAATGTTAGGTTTCCAGAATTGTCATCATACTTCAGCACATACAAAAAGGCTCCACTGCTGACACCACGTATTGCCCTTTCTCTTCCACCTTTCTTGGGTGTCCAGGTAAAACTGAAGCCTCCATCATCAGGTGCTAAAAGCACAAGTTCCCATTACTGGACTAGAAGAAAGCCATGACTTCTTGATGTGGGACAACAACACACAGAGAAATAACTGGCATGAAGTAGTTGCAGCCAAACCATTCTCTGAGCAAGGTTCATAAAAGCTGGCTTTGCACTTGTCTTATTTTCACCCTAATGAACAAGTTAAAGTTTATTTCTATCATCTTTATTGTTCAGAGTGGCATGCAGCTGAGGAAGCACTTGAGATTTCCATGCATCAGCTTATAGGCATGTATGCAGTTTTTGTGGCTAAGCATTATGTCTCCTACTGTTACTTGTGATCCAGACCAAGTTCATGGCTTTTTCCCTCTCAGCGTGAAAAATGTAGCTTTAAAGAGCTTTTGCCAAGCAGGTTATGAACGAAATTAAAATAACCACAGCAAATTAATTGGCAGAGGCAGAGAGGCTCCCTGAGGTGCCACAAAGTGATGAAAAGATGACAAAACTTCCTAGAAGATGAGAAAGATGTTCAGGCACACATGACCAGGTTACTCCTCAACTGTCTACCCTCTAAAAGTGGTTGTGAAAGCTGCGGTCTTGCGGCTTTTCAGACTGACCTTAGCACAAGTGCAAAAGAAAAGATGAGATTTGCATGAAAACTGTCAGTCAGAAGGAGAACCACCACCACCATCATTCTGCTTTGGATCATGACTCCCATTGCACAGCAGCCCTTGCAGTCACCTGGCACTCTGCTGAGGCGCAAACTTTGGTCTCTGACCTGGCAATCATTCCCTGCAGAGGCAACAGAAGTAGGAAGGCAGGACCAAGAGGGTTCAGGTCTCTGCTTCTTTCAAGATGACCCCTGAAATGCTGAGCTCGCAATGTTATTAGCATCAGCAAGCAAGGAAGCCAGCCAAGAGCAGAATGTGTTTTATCTTTTCATCAGTAATTGAAGTGGGCCAGCATTCAGCAGCATGTTGTGCCAACATTTCTTCGAGCACCAAACAGGTCTGCAACTTTCAAACCCAGACAGCAGGGTGAGCAGGCTGAAGGCTGCGGCCTCTGGATTTCTACTTCAAGCCCTGCTCATGTTATTAACAAGTCACTGGCTCTACATTACACACAACGTTTTCCTACTGGATGAATTTTCACCATTGGGATGATCAGAACAGGATACTTGAATCAAATTCAAACTGACCAAGAGGAAGCCTGAACCTGTCCAAGACCCTCGGAGATGATTTAACTCAGATGAACAGTGAACAGATCAGAACTGATTTCAGCTACATTCAGCATTTGCAATTGAGAGAGACAAAAGCACAAATTCTCTGCTTCAGAAAGAGAAATTCTCTTCAGATCAAGGTCACAAAAAAAAAAAAAANAACAAAAAAAGAAAAAAAAAAAAAAAAAAAAAAAAAAAAAGCAAGGAATCTTCAAATTAACAGAATACATTTAAGATTGTTGGGTTCTTTTCCAACGCACGAGATGCAGAAAGGACTTCTGTAGGTTTGTGGGTGCACCAGTGAGACCATCACCATCTCTGCCAAATAGATTGTTGAGGACAGTGCTTCTGCTGAGCAATTCAGTGCACGGAGCCCAACCTCATGCATGTTCTTCACCGTATCTGGTCTTTGCGCAGCCATGCAACTCATTTATCTCTCACAGTTACAAAGCGTTCAAACTGATGGATGCTCTGTAAATGCAGCTGGTGTTACTACTACTGGCAATGCACTCCTTGTAGTAGCCCTTCCCTGCTTGCTGGCTCAGAGCAAAGCAGATAGAATCATACAACCACAGAACGGTTTGGGTTGGAAGTGACTTCTAAAGGTCATCCAGTCCAACTCGTCCTGCAGTAAGCAGGGACATCCTCAACTAGATCAGGTTGCTCAGAGCCCTGTTGAGCCTCACCTTGAATAGCTCCAGGGATGGGGCCCCAGCTACCTCCCTGGGCAACCTGTTCCACTACACTCATGGTGCAAAACTTATTCCTAATATCCAGTCTAAATCTGCTCTTCTCTAGTTTGAAGCCATTGCCCTCCTCCTGTCCCTGCAAGCCTTTGCGAACAGTCTCTCTCCATCCTTCTTGTAGGCCCCCTTCAGGCACTGGAGGTTTGCTTTTAGGTCTTCCCAGAACCTTCTCTTCTAGGGGCTGAACACCCCCAGCTCCCTCAGCCTGTCCTCATAGCAGAGGTGCTCCAGGACCCTGATCACTTTTGCAGCCTTCTTCTGGACCTGCTCCATCAGGTCCATGTCCTTCCTGTATTGAGAGCTTGGGTGCTGGACACAGTACTCCAGATGAGGTCTCAACAGAGCAGAGCAGCAGAATCCCCTCTCTCCATCTCTGGCCACACTGCTTTGTATGCAGCCCAGGCTGCCATGGGCCTTCTAGGTTGCAAGTGCTCATTGCTGCCTCATGTTCAGATTCTCACCCACCAGCATGCTCAAGTCCTTTTCTGCAGGGCTTCTTACCATCACATAATCACAGTAACATTCAGGTTGGAAAAGAGCCTCAGGATCACTAACTCCAATCGATATCTCTACTCTACAAGGTAAAGACCATATCCCCAAGCACCACATCTAAATGACTTTTAAATACATGCAGGGTTGGTGACACCTCCCTGGGCAGCCCATTCCAACACCTGACCACCCTTTCTGTGATTTTTTTTTTTTCCTAATATCTAGTCTAAACCTACCATCTCCTCCCCCAGCCTGTACCAAGAGCTCAGATCCTGAGCAGCACTCCAGCACCCAAAACAGGAGATATTCCTACCGCAGCCATCAAGCGCACAGATGTCCTCTGCCTAGCAGCTTGAATCAGCCTAGGCAGAGGGGCAGCATTTTACATGCATGTCAAAGGATAACCTGGAGAGCCCTCACCGGGTTACAAGCTCTAAGAGTCTATCAAGGCAGCCCTCAGGCATTGCAAGCTTCAGCTACAATGAGCTTTAAACACACATCAGAAGTACTGGTGCTCAGAGGCTCCAGCCCATAGATCATGTACTAAATGGCTAGTACCATTTGTCTCAACAGAACTGCTACCTCCTGTTGCAAGAGCAAGAGTATCAGGTAATCCAAGGCTTTAAGTGTTTGTAGGCTGCAATAAAGGTCCACATTTATGAACCAAAGATCCTCAACAAAATGATTAAATACAGCATAATTGTTCTATCCATTCCCAAAGAACAACAAAGTGTCTTTCATTTCTGCAAGAGCAACTGAGAGCTGTTCACTGGGGAGAGTTATTTTGTTTAGAAGGGTTGTTTTTAGCTGCTTTTTTGTTGTTGACTTCTCAGTTATAGTACATTTTTCTTTAATTAGTTTAGCTCAACCAGCAAAGAGCAGGAGTTGAGCAACAAGGGTCTGCATATAAAAGCATTTGAAATTGCTGGTTGGCTAATACAGTCTAAGTAGACACTGCAATCTGCCTGTCAGACTTATTAGGGGGTAGTATTGTGTTCTGTATATTACATTACTATTATTGTATTTTCCAGGAGAATGAATTATCCACTGGGAATGGTTTCATATGGGTAAATGAGGCTGCTAGGTTCGCTTCATTAGCATCTTTTCTGCAGCCACCAGCATTTAAACTAGAGATTCTCCTGGACCATACAAAGGAGCAAGTGTTTACTCAAGTGCTTTACCAGCCTGCCAACACAAGCACCTCTGCATCTCACAGTTCCTGTCTCCACTAGGGCTTGCAGAAGCTACAGCAACAGGGAGGTGTAATACAGACCTGAGAACTGAGCAGCTTCAGACAGAGATGGGATTCGATACCCATGTGTAATGTTATCTCCTGACTGTATATGGCAAGGGATCTTCAGCCAGTGTCTTTAACACGCTCATGTCTCCAATAAGAAACACTCTTTGATCTGATTCAAAGTGAATGTCCAGCATTTTTCAGGTGCAGGTAGCCATGCTAACTGTTCTGTGAGCACTTGTGGGACTTCCCACCTATACTCCCGTGTCCAAGTTCACTTCTGCGCTCAGATGCAGTCAACTGGCAGGCAGATCTCCTGCTGCCTGTGCCCAGGGCCCATTTTGAATGAGCAAGGTGGACAGTGCAGGACAATGGGGAATCCTTCCAGGCCCTGGAGAGCACAGTGCTGTGATACTCAGGGTTGATACTGCCTTTCCATCCTCCAGAACCATTAGCCTTCCACAACTGCAGAAGCACCCATGCCTCCCTCCGGCACCAAAGCTGTCCAGGGCCCTCAAAGCATCCACAGCAAACAGCACAGGGTAAGATGCAGGCAGTGCAGCACTGTGTGCTCAGCTGCACTGAAATAGTGTAGGTAAACTCACAGCACATAGAAGGGCAAAGAAAACGGTTGCATCTCCTTTAATGGTTTGGTTGGCGGTACCTGAGGAAAGCAGACATCCTTCTGTTCAGCCTTTGTCCCCATCTCCAAGACTTCCTCCATGTTGAGCCATTTACACTTACACGAAGAATAAGCAACACTGACATCAATGCTAGGACCAGAGAGAGAGAAGAGCCATATACTGTGACAGGATATGATAGGATGCAAAACCACACTTACATGGGATCCAACAGCCTGCTGGCAGGAATGGGAACATGGGCATATGGCAAAATGCAGCTCCCAGAACGGCTTATCAGACAAAATTAAGTTTAAAGGACATTTTAAATACCCTGCTTTAACTCCCTCCTGTTCCATTAGTGAGGTGGTTAGTTGGCTGCATCCTTTCCTGTACTGGACACATAAAATAAGGTAGTTGTGACTAGCTAAGCCCTTTTTATGACGGCTTTTAAAAGGCAATATATGTTTGGCTAAGTAGCTGGTGTATTCCCACAGAAAGTTTATTTCACTAGCACTCACCATGTCATCAGATAATTATAGGAGCACTGCAGCTATCTGTGGTGTAGTGGCAATTGTAGCTGGTGTGCACAAAGCACAAAGGAGCAGTGGCCATAGAAGTGCTTTTCACTGCCACTCCACGGGAAAGGTTCTCAAAGAGCACTGAAGTTATTTGCACTTAGACTTTCACAGCTCCACAATTTAACAGTTATTTCACTGTCAGGGAAATCCAGGGAGAGATGAAGTGAGGCAGGCATGAAGGACTGAGGAGAACTCCCCTTACTCACAGAGGGTTTCACTGCTGCTAGGACAGAGCACTAAGACAGCTCTCCAACTCCCCTAGCCTTGCACAGAGCTGGGCTGCAAATTCCACAGGCAAGACTGTTCGTGTTTCATGCTAAATGAAATGCATTCATTAGCCAGAGGATCCCTATATTTAAAAGCCTGAGCTTCAGAAAGGGGCAGGGGAGGGAGACGCTGTACAGAAAGTCCATGTATGTAAAGAGGCAATAATCAAACATCTCATTTCAATCATGCTTTTGATTTAGTGAGCAGTGCTGCAGGTGAAAAGCACCTTCAAAGCTATAGATGCAAAATAAAAGCAGCTTAGCATGGGGAACGACTCTTCAATTTCTGTCAGCAACAGTGAGGCCAAGTGTCTCTTCTACATCACCCTTCTAGCTTAAGGATCCACCTTCTCCAACAGATTTAGATCTTCTGCTAGAAGACTTGGCTCCAGCTCCAAACTGGATCCTGAGTTTTCAGAAAATTACAGCACTGATTAGATTTGAGAGATGATTAACAGCCTTTCCAAGTCCAAAATTCAGGTAGTTACGCTATAACAGGCTGTTCCACTACAAAACCCTCAGGGTAAAGCCAGCTTCAGGTCTAGTTTCCAAGAACGGCATGTACTCTGGAAAGATGCTGCACACTGCAAAGTCTGTCTTCAACAGCACCTTCAAGAAGTCACACCTACAGTCACATGCAATCAGCTGTTATGGGTCTGACGGCCTTGACCTTTACAGCTCTCACTTGGCCTCAAAAACTGCAATATCTGTGAACTTCACTCTCTGAACACTATGCAGCATCTGAAGCACAGCCTGGCCACAGCATGCCAGCTCTGACTTCTGTATAATGAATGACAAGTTGAGAGCTCAATGACAACAAAGCACATGCCTCTGAGGATGAAGCAGGCCTGGTGGTACCACTACTGTCACCACATGCCATATTGTACCACCACAAAAAGGGCATGCAGTCATGGAATCATAGAACAGTCTGGGCTGGAAGAGACCTCCAAAGGCCATCTGATCCCCTCTGCAGTCAGCAGGGGCAGCCTCAACTAGATCAGGTTGCCCGGAGCCCTGTCAAGCCTCACCCTGAATACCTCCAGGGATGGGGCCTCAACCACCTCCCTGGGCAATGGCACTGAAATGTAACAGAGCAAGGTAAACTAGCTGCAAAGCACCAAGCTGGGGATGAAGAGCAGGTTAGTTAGGACTTCTTAGAATTCAGCAGAGACCACAAAAAGCAGCCTGAAAAGCCTGTGTAGCCTTCAGCAGACCTCTGGTGCTAGGGCTGGGCTACCACTGCCACCGGAGGCAGGTCTGGTAAAATAAACTGGGGCCTGACATCGTGACAGCCAATGGCGTCCTGGCCTGCATCAGAAGCACTGTGGCAAACAAATCAAGAGAGGTGATTTTGAAACCACTCTGCTCTGGTGGCACCTCACCTGCAGTACCGAGTCAGGTCTAGAGCCCTCAACACAGGAAGGACATGGACCTGATGAAGAGGGTCCAGAGGAGGAAGATGAAAATGATCAGGGGTCTGGAGCATCTCTGGTATGAGGACAGGCTGAGGGAGCTGGGGTTGTTCAGCCTGGAGAAGAGGAGGCTCCATGGAGACCTAATAGTAGCCTGCCAATACCTGAAGGGGCTACAAGAAAGACTGCAGAGAGACTGTTTACAAAGGCCTGCAGGGACAGAACAAGAGCAGAGCAGATTTACATTGATGTTAGGAACAAGGGCTTTACCATGAGGTTGATGGAACATTGGAACAGGTTGCCCAGGGAGGTAGCTGAGGCCCATCCTTGGAGATCACAGAATCATAGAATTATCCAGGCTGGAAAGGACCTCCGAGGTCATCAAGTGCAGCCATTTCACCCACTCCACCAAGTCTGTCACTACACCATGTTCCCAAGCACCAAGTCTATATGGCTTTTAAACATGTCCAGGGATAGTGATTCAACCACCTGCCTGCGCAGCCTGTTCCACTGCCTGACAACCCTTTCCATGATAATTTTTTTCCTAATGTCCAGTCTAAACCTCCCCTGGCTCAGCCTGACAGGGCTCTGGGCAACCTGATCTAGTTGAGGCTGCCCCTGCTGACTGCAGAGAGCATTGGACTGGATGACCTTTGGAGGTCCCTTCCAACCCAAACCATTCTATGATGATGCAGTGTAAACATACCCTGCAGACCTCAGCTAGAGCAGATAATGGCAAACCCTCCTTTGGCAGCAAAGAGCCTTGGGAAAGTAATTATTTTCCCCCAAGTTATTAGGAAAGGGAGTAATTGTGTGTGCAGTTCTAACAGCGCTGTAAACACTGTGCTCTGGTTGTGGGAAAGGCAAAACAGAAGAGGGATTTGTTTGCAGTTGGTAATTGTTCCCTGCCCTAACTTTGCTCAAGCAGCTACAGTTATTAATCTGTAAATTTCAACATCAAAAGCAGAGATAACTAAATAGAGGTAAGGTCAGATAGAAAAAAAAATATTTTTTTACATTACATTAGATTTGGCAGTTGATTTTTTTTCCCCAGCTGAGATAGTTTTGGTTTAGAGCTGATATTAAGAGCATACATATTTTAAGTAAGTCCCACTGGCCACATGAGCCATCAATGGAGTGCAGCATTGCAAGAAATAATTAAAGTAATTGTTTTTAAGGACAAATTATATTAATTTCAATTTTGCTAAGATAACGATTTGCATGGCTGAAAAGAAATAAGACTTAAAACTCCACACTGAATTTCTTTTCCAGCTGTGAGCAATTCTCTGGATTCTTCTCCATGAAGACAGAAGCTCCAGTGTCTAAGGCAGGTGAGTCCTGGACATCATAACCTGTGTATGGACCAAAGCAGCACAGTGGAAGAAAGCCCTCTTGCTGCTAAAGGGAAAAAGCTGAATAACAGAGGCTCAAGGACCTGTCTACATTCATCCAGAGTGATGAGGGCAGAAGAATATTCTTAGCCTGAAGACAAAAGTTAATAAATGTAATTACTGCAAACAACCAAAAAGCCTATTACAAAATGGGAGATTTGCCTCTCTGTCAGTTAAAGAGAAGCAGTTTAGTTTCTGTTAGTCTAGTTCAAGTATAGAGAAAAGGATGGGGGAACCTAGGTTAGAAAATGTCACCTTTTCCTTCCAAATCCTGAGAGAACATTAAAATATTATCATGGAGCACAGCGTCTGGGAGTCTTTCACATTGAAATCACATTAGCACATCTCTTTCATAGTGCAGCCAGGTTGCTTCTCACCTCTTTAATAGCTAAGCTGTAAAACCTTTTCTAGCCACAGAACGAGCAAGTTTGTACTGTTACAGAAATATCACACTATAAGGACAAATCTGTCTTGTGATTAATGCTGTAGCAGCACAATCCCACCAGGGATAAATTAGCCATCATCATTTTTCCACCTTTTCCAAAATGAGGACTCAGGTATTTTCAAAACCCTTTTTCCATTCATCTCTGCTCACAGCATATGTAGTTTGCAAAAGAGTTCCCTTTATCATCTTCTGTAATTAATTGTCAAAGAATTGGACAGCCAAAACCAACACACGCATGAGGAACTTGTGCTCTGTCTACAGTGAACTGCAGTATCACACATCTGAGAAGTGGCCTCAGCATATTCACTGCCTTGCTGCACTGATTCATTGTCCTGTCACTGAAGATAACTGGATGTTTATTAACATGTGAGAACAAATAAATTTGTTTTATCTTTCCCACTAAGAACTGTTTCTCTGAACAAAAGAAGAGAGGTACTAAGAAGGAACTGAGGTAGTGGTATACTCAGAAATACGAAGCTGGCATCAGGGTATTTGATTTCATAACTACCACAAGGAAAGTGAAGGAAAGTGTGAACTGTCCAAAATAACCCCAGTTTCTTTAGATTTCCCCATTCTCAGCATAAAGATGTGCTGCACAGACAAATATCCAGATTCCTACCGGGTCCTAGCAAAGAGACAGGGAAAGGTATCCAGGGACATACCATAAACGTTAGCTACTTGCCCCTAACATTCTCATGTTCACTGATCATTTTTCACTTTTCCTAGTTTCCTGAAACTAGGATTTCTATTTAAAAACATTCAAGGAATTGAGTATTCCTTAACCCCACCCTCATCTCCCTGGACAAGTGCAGCAGCCACTGGACAGATGCAGCCACTGCCATATCACCTCCCACATGTCTCTGTGGTGGAGCTCAGGGGTACACCCCAATTTCTTTCCTGAGCCATTTCAGACAGGAGCTCAGCTCCAACATCACATTAAGCTATCACTGATTTAGAAGCGCAGCAGAGGTGTGGGACATGAAAGTTTCCTGGCTATAGTCAGCAAGGGTCTGCAGCAAGAGCCCTGTCGATGCTCAGAGACACTCGCTCTGTCCAGAGGATTACAAACCTGTGTCACCCCCAAAGTCAGCTTTTCTACTGACAGGACACATGTCCTTGGACCCAACAGCTGCTCCAGCAACAAAGTCCTCTGAACCTCACCGTTGGGCAGCTTTGTAACATCAAGCACACAGCAGCACTGAGACCAAACCCAGGAACAAGTAAATGTTCCTGCTCCCTGCTGGAGGCAGGCATCGGCCTTGTGCAGGTTGGGGCTGACTGGCCCCTGGGTATGTCCTGTACACAGCATTTGGCCTCCACCATGCTCACAGGGCAGGTCTCTGCTCCACTGAGGAACATCCTAAAAATCTAATCTTAAACACACCAGTAAGTGGGACAAAAACACAGCTCTGGAAGGCAATCTTGAGCCAGGATTGTTTACCGTAAGCAATTTCTGAGCTGAAACGAATAATATCTACCCTGCAAAGAATTCACAGCCCACTGCTAACAGGGCGTTAGAGGCAGACTTGCTTATTGGCACAGAGTACTTTCTCCCAAGCAGACGTCAGCCATCTCTCAGAAATCATCACACACCAGAGGCAGCATCTTCAACAACAGATCAGACCTCCAAGGCAAATTTCAAGTCTTGGGTGTGCTACATTAAGTTTAAAGCTTGTAGTTCTGGCTTTGGTAGAAAAAAAAGATTCCAACAGCACACCTCTGTGCATGGAAAGCAGAGATCCTGCTATGCTGCTTTCATTAATGAAGACTCAGTTACTCCTAGTCCATGGCCAGGAGGCAGAACAGTTCTAGCTACCATCTCCGTTACTGCTTTGGAGGTTTAAGGCACATTCAGAGGAGAAAAAAAAATGCTCTTTGCGACTTGCATCTGCACTAGGCTGCAACTTGAAATATCAGTTCCTAACCATCTATAATCTGAAACTGTTTTCCAGAGGACATCTTTGCACTTGCTTGGTGACACCTGCAGCTACTCTCAGGAGTTCAGACTTGCAACTGCACCTTACTAGCAGCATTGACAAGGGCCAGATTTCATTCCATATATATTTGTTGATTAAAACCTGCATTACAGCAGAGTGCAGGCTGAAAGCACAGATAGCAATAACACAGAACTAACCACCACGCAGAGACCTGCCAGCTGCCAGATGCAAGCACTTATATTTCCATGTCTGGGGCATACAGATTATACAGCTAACCTCCTGCAACATCAAACAGGTTAAAAGCAGGTAGGGGTAATTACCGCGCTCAGCTCATCTTAATCCTGCCCCGTTCAGGTGAGAGGGTCAAAACAACAGGGGAAAAATCCCATGTGACTCTGTACACTTGTTTCATCTGGCAACAACACGGTTCCACATTAGCAGTCTCTGCACAGTTGTCTAATGGAACAACACACTCCTTCATTTCCACTGCATCGCGGCAGAGAGAGAGAGAGAACCGAAGATGTCACATTCACCAACTGGCTCTATTGAAGTCACATGCTGCTGTGTAAACTTTCAATTATGAAGGGGAGAGGCCGAGGGTGGAGAAGATAATCCCTAAAAGAACTATTTCTAATGCAGAGGATGGACGAGATTTCAGAAAGGCTAACTTAGAGGCCGTGTGATGTATCTGTTGTTTTCACATCAAGGTCGTTCATAACACTTTGACACTGTTGTCTCAAGGGAAGCCTTTAAAACGTATTTTCTCTATTTGTTTCTACAAATCAGCTGATTCTGGTTTTAAAAATCCCATTAACTGAGTGCCACACAAACCATCAAAGAGTTTCTTCTCCTCTCAAAGAATACGAATGAGACAAATAAGGCGCAACAAGGCAGCAAAATAATCAAGGAACCCTGTTTACACTGAGCTGAGGAAACCCTCAGCTCAAGCTCAATACAAGACAACTTGAATCAGTTCAGCTTCCAACGAAAGCAAGCTGAGTGTGCCTGAGTCACTTTGCATTCACTGCTCTTCCCCCAAAGGCTGCTCACTAAGTAGATGCTACGGATTGTTTTATTTTTACACCATGCACCATACTAACTTATGCATACTGGTGAGCAAAAGCTACCATTTGGGGAGGAATACACTATTCTGCCCTTGGCAAAGTGTAAAACAGGCTGGGTTTAGCTATTAACAAGGCATGGAGCTTTCATAATGCATGCATTTGGGAGGGAAGGTTTAGACTAGACATTAGGAAAAAAATATTCACAGCGAGACTGGTCAGACATTGGAACAGGCTGCCCACGGAGGTGCTTGAGTCACCAAGCCTGGATGCGTTTAAAGGTTAAAGGTGGTTTAGATGCGGTGCATGGCAATACGGTTTAGGGCTGAACTTTGTAGAGCAGGGTTGATGGTTGGCTTGGATGATCTCAAGGGTTATTTTCCAACCTGAATGATTCTGTGATTTTCATCCTCACAAGCCCTCTACACTCACAGCTTTGAGACAACAACAGGCTAGCCTACTGTCCTCCCAGATCCAAGGCAAGATATAAATGTCAGGGTTTCTGAAGCTGTCTGTCAAGTATCCCAAGGGACTAATAGTAGTGCCTCACTGCTTCAGCCACATCTGAACCATTCACTCCTCACTGTTCTTCAAAAATATCTCCCTCAGGTTGCAAGTGCTCATCCAGGAAACCCTGTGAGGCACAGAGAGTGCTGACTTCATGCAGTAATGCTCCACTGGTTGTTAGAAGCAGGATGTTTGTCTTAGCAAAAGAAAGATCTTTTCTTCTGAGTTTGGCCAGACAGGCTAGAAACCAACAGCAAAACATACCTGAGGCTATGGGCGGGGGGAGGGGAGAGGAATGAAGGAAATAAACCTCAGGATTTGTTTTCTCTCTGCATGTCTCCTATTAGGTTAATTTATTTTATCTGTCTACACAGTAGAAGTAGGTCTAATACAAATCAGAGAAGCCAGGATTGCTCGTTTCTGAAAAATCCACTACCTGACAGGACTGCATCTTTGGCACACAGTCACACAACAGGAATATGGAGAAATGAATGGTTTGATCCTATCTGGGAACGGTAAATCGAGAAGAAATGGAACAACTCTTCAGTATTTCCTGCCCTTGAGCCAATGATAGCTCAGAAAAAGATAAAAGTTAAGATTTTGCTCTTGTTCTTTATCCATCATCAAGAATGGATAAGAGTAGGAATTGAGATACTACAGTGGATTTCAGCATGGAGAAACTGGAGGTCCCACATGGCTGTTACTGAAATGCCCTCCAAATGTTAACACCTCCATCCGGATGACAACGTCCTAAGTCAAAAGTGCTGCGTCCAACACTAAGCCACTTAGAAGCACAAGATTAAACACATATCACCCTGGAGAAAGGGAAAGGTGATGACAAGCAGCCAAAAGCTAGGAATTGGAAGTTTATAAATAAAGGCTCAGGGCTGAATCTAGCTCGTAAAATAAAGAACCAAATAGGTGAGTTTTGAAGCAATTAGAAAAAGTTACTCCTGTGCTATTTTAATAATTTCCAATGATAAGAGTAAAAAAAAAAAAATAGATTAATGCTTTTCATTGCAGAGGGACGGCAAATTTAGGTATTCCACACATATGTTGTATCATCAGTTCTGTGCTCTTTATTCTGCTCCTAACTAAGCAGAAACTTAGAATGCAGCTAATTAAGCAGAACCTCAATTCAGCAGGTTTGGATGGGTTGCACCACAGCTTTAAAAGAACATCCTGAAATACTTCGTATTATTGATAGAAATTTTAAAATATATCTTGGGCACATGGAAAAGTTGCAGTGTCTGGAACAAAACTTGCTGATGTGCCAAGTATTTCCAGAAGTAAATAGAAAATCCTAGCAATGATCTCCAGTAAACTAAGGGAGTGTTAAAATTAATCTGTATAAACTGGAAATTCTCCAGAAGAGGCAGTGTCTGCTGACTTCCAAAAAGAAAAAGAAGTACAAAACAACAATTACACATTACTTCACTCATTAAAATTATATTGTTGGTTTCCAGACAGAATAAATAGCCACAGATATCACAGAATCACAAAACATTAGGGGTTGGAGGGGAACTCGAAAGATCATCCAGTCCAACCCCCTGCCAGAGCAGGATCACCTAGAGACCAGGCAGGTTTTGAATGCTTCCAGAGCAGGAGACTCCACAACCTCTCTGGGCAGCCTGTTCCAGGGCTCTGTCACCCTCACAATGAAAAAGTTTCTCCTTATGTTCATGGGGAACCTCCTCTGCTCCAGCTTGTAGCCATTGCCCCTTAGCCTATCTTTGGGTATCACTGAGCAGAGCCTGGCTCTGTCCTCCTGACACTGCCCTGCACATCTTTATCAACATGAACGAGGGTAGCCCTCAGGCTCCTTCTCTCCAAGCTCAAGTGCCCCAGTTCCCTCAGCCTGTCCTCTGCAGGGAGATGTTCCACTGCCTGCAGCATCTTTGTGGCTCTATGCTGGACTCTCTCAAGCAGTTCCCTGAGGTCCTTCTTGAACTGAGATGCCCAGAACTGGATGTGATATTCCAGATGTGACCACCCCAAGGCAGAGTAGAGGGGGAGGAGAACCTCTCTTCACCTATTAACTGAACACCTTCTAATACGCCCCATGATGCCATTGACCTTGGCCACAAGGGCACATTTCTGGCTCATGGTCATCCTTCTACCCACCAGGACCCCCAGGTGCTTCTCCTCTGCACTGCTCTCTAGCAGGTCAGTCCTCAACCTATACTGCTACTGCACATTTATGTTCCTTCTAAGGACTTGGCAGAGATTGGTCCTTGGTCCTGTAGTATAAAATAATGAGTGGAAGGCAGCCTAAAATTATTAGTGATCAAGACTGGAGATGACACACACTCTGGGATTGTTAGCTGAGAAGACTCTAACAAATCTGCATGACTGAATAAAGAGCACTGAAGTACAGAGTGCCGCAAGTGCCACACACACCCAGAGCAATGCAAACAATGGGAACAGCATCCTGTGAAACCATTGATTTGGGTAGGAACTTCCCAGTCAACACGGGAAAAAAATAGCAGCTGAGCACACTGCGCTGGAATGGTCCTATGGTTAAGAGAGCTCAGAGAAGTTTTAGATGAGGGATGCTTAAATGGAAAGAAATAGATAGATAGTTAGATAGGCAGGTAAATCAATCAATCAATCAGTGTGTGGCATCTGACGTTAATACTGTCACCATTATTGTACGTCTTAATGCTTTAAATTTAAGAAGGATATTGAAAAAATTGGATCCAGTGCAAAGAATCACCAAAAGGATGATTAAAGGACCAAAAGCTCAGCTTAGAGAAAGACTCCAGGAGCACCATCTGTTCTCCCTAACGAAAGGAGAAGGTTAATAGGACAATCTGATCACAGTTTGCAAGGACCTACGTAAGAAGCAGAAATGTGATCAAAGACCTTTGTCCTTTAACGAATGCTATCTAACACCAGGCAATAAAAAAAAGTAGACAAACTTGGGCTAAAATGATAGATGTTTATGATTGTTAGCTCTATGACCTCGTGCTGACGTTGACAATATTACCACTACTGATACCAGGTAGTAAGGCTGAAAGCAGGACAGTGAAAACTCTATCACATACTAAAAGTATGGTGTTTTAGTTGTTGTTTTCTTTTTTTTTCTTTCTATTAAGATGCAACTTTCTAGCTAAAAGAGGAATTAACTCAGAGCAGCTAGGAAATTATTTTCATAGTGCAGGCTTTCATGAGCATCTCTGTGTCCCATGAGGCCTTTACAGCAGGAGCACTGCTCCACGCTGGGGATTGTGGAGCATTTCTCCACCACTAGGAACAGGTTCTGTTGCTCTGGCAGCTTTCAGGAATGAAAGTGTTAAGACTGAAGTGTCCCTGCTGTACCATGGGCTAGCCAGCATCCCCCTGCCAAGATGTCATTTATCACAGTACCTCATCCATCAGCGTCTCCCACAGAACATGACTGTTGGTGGCAAATGTCCACATTCATAGGCAGCCCAAACCCCTGAGCTCTTCGGTTCTGCTCATATCCTTGTAGCAAAGCAGCAGCGATAACCAGATGCAAAGTGAAGAATCCAATCCTTAAAGAAATCCTACTTTAAGATTAAATATTAATTACTTAGTAGGGAGATGGATTTTTTTTCAGAAGTATTGGAGGATATGGCTTTCCTTCCAATGGTCTTTGGCTCTGGAAGCTGAAGGAGCACAGCATCAGCTGCAGGATTCTCAAGAGCTAACACTGTGGGCTAGCTGTGCTGGGAACAGCTCCTGGGAGGGCAGCCTTTAGGATAAATGGATCCCAGTCATAGGCCTGGGCAACCTATTGAACAGTCACCTTGTTAATAACCCAGTAGGGTTAAGGAAAAGTAATTTAACCTCTTCAGCATGTTTTCTTAACAAGATTTTTGACTCCTGTGTGACGCAGGCCCATGGCAGGACATCTCCTCAAGGCCAGGATAAGAGTGCAGAACCAAGTGCTGTTTGTTTTGCAGTGTGGTATACTTTGAGGGAGCCCAAAGGATGCAAGAGGCACCCTGGAACTCCCTGCCTCAAGCCCGAGTTCTCTCACCACATGCTATAAAGGCATTTGTGATTTCAATCTTCCAGTACAGAGCTATTCCTCTTCTTCTATCTCTTAATATTTACTGTAAGTCAATGCTTTCTGTCCTACACCCTGCACATAGGCACTGTGTTTAAAGGGATGTAAGCACAGAACAGAAGCAGATACCACTAAGAAGTTGCTGGATTTCTAGAAATGGGGTCTGGAGGCGAATGGGAGAAAGAGTTTGGCTGGAGGCAGAAGCAGTCTGTAGAGCAGCCAGCAGCAAGCTGGCAATGTGTAACCATTTATTAATTGAGTTTATAAAAGCCAGACCCCGAGAACGGCAGGGGGGAGTTGAACCTTACACTGTTTGTGGATGCCTCACACAGCAGCCTTCCCAGGAAAGCCTCTGCTAAAAAAATTTCAGCCCCATCCCTCTGTCGAGCCTGCTGCTCCACTCCTGCTATTCCTGCATGGAGCCACTGATGTTTTGGAGGGGGAGGAAGCCAGTCCCTTTCTGGCAGCACAGGCACCTCATGTAAATTCATTGAATAAATGCAGTCATTTCTCTCAGCTGATCCATCCCCACGTGCACATGCTGAAGCTGTGCCAGACCCTCAATGCAGCCAACCCTCCCACAGTTCATCACTCCTGAAGGTGAAACTGTTCATCACTCTTACCAGCATTTCTCCCTTCTCCGCCCTGCCCCCCCACCCCCCACCCCAGTTGTCTTTCCTGACTTTCCTAGCCCTGCTTTCTCACAAGAGCTTTGCTCTGCACAAGTCAAAATGTAACCCAGGCAAAGCCTTGAAAAAGACCTTGGAGCATAAAAGACTTTATAGATAAAGTTATTGTAAGCTGACAAAATTTCCCTTAGAGGTTGACTTCAGTCTCTAGAGCCCTTGAATTTTTAGACTTACATCTATCTCCTTGATAAAGCCTCATAGTAGTTGAGACCCACAAAGATGTTTCCAAAGCACCAGTAGACATAAATAACTGAACTGAAGCATCCTCACCGAATTTTCACATGAGCTTCAGCTTCTGCAATCAGTCCATGGGAGCCTCTTAGTCATCTGAAAGAGCACAACCCTTAGCTTCTCATCAAAGATGAAGGTTGTGCTGGATCAGCTCCCTCTATTTTGGAGCACCCACCAATTCCTCGCCCTGACCTGATCTGAAGAAGTGACTCCAATGAAACATCTGAGGGTCTGAATCAGCAGGGCTGCAGTCTGGAGTTAAATCTACTCTCTACTGACTCTCTTATCTGTACAGGTTTGCAACACTTTATCACATCCCACAGGGCTGGACAGGGCATGAAACAGATCTCCTTCCTTCAAGGAAAGCCTGTCACCTCTGGGTGCTGATCTGAGAAGAAGCTTTCACACTGACAATGGAAATCCATCCATTCCCTAAAGGGGAGGATACTTTCCCTAGATGGTTGTATTCAGGCTCCTTTATATATCATAACTCCTACTAGATCATTTCCAGCTCAGTAATACCCTGAAGGAATGATTGGAAACTGGACTGAAAGCACCAAGTACATAGACACAAAAAGGGACAATGCCTGTCAAGCATTTTCAGTCTCAACAGGTAAAAGAGTCTGACTGCACATCATAACCGTAGGCAAGGGACAAGACTTGACCAAGGTCACAGAGCAAACAAATGGAGAATCAAGATTCTTACTAGAGGGTCCTGAAACCATCCCAAGCAGCTTGTTCTTCCCTCCTTGGTTGCCAGCCTATTAAGCTTAACATTTACCCATAACTTCTTTGCAGACTTTACTGATGCAAAAACATTCCAGCAAGCGGAGCCTGCACCACAGCTGCAGTCATCATCAGATATTCTCCTCAGCAGCTATGGGATGATTTGTGGCTTCTGCATTCGCATTCGTTTGAGGACCTCAGCTCCACAAACGGAACCCAAACATTAGTCACTCATTCACCATTTGATCCATAAATAGACTTGGGTTGGCAAAAAACAGGTCATCAGGAAAACGCGGTTCAGCAGACAGAACCAGCACCTAGCACTAGCCCCAGGAAATCAAAGGCATCCCTGGCAACTTCAAATCAATGGATCTCCAAGTATCTCCTGTCTGGTTCCTGATGCTGACTTGTTCATCACCACTGCATTTCCACTCATCTCATCTCATCTCATCTCATCTCATCTCATCTCATCTCATCTCATCTCATCTCATCTCATCTCATCTCCATTGTTAAGACCCAAAGTCACTGTACAAATCCTAAGCACAGGTGGAAGAACAGATAAATTCTAGCACAACTCGAAGAAGGTAAAACTTTGTGTCAGCTTCCAGGTGGGGTAGTTTTGCTCATATGCACTCCAATGCCTGTGCTAGATCAGGGATATGCTGCAATCTCAACTCTAAAGTGCTCATACATATGCTTGCTTTGAACTTACTTGTTACTTTCTAAATGCCAGAGTCAACTTAGAGTGGGGAAAAAAAAAAAAAAAAAAAGGAAGCAGCACTATTTGCAATATTGCTCTAATAAAGGTGATTTGTTACCAGAAATAGTTCAGGTAGCATCTGCCATCACTATGTCCCATCATCTGCACTGACAATGTGGTAAGTGGCTGTAGCAATGTTCATAAACATGTGTGCATGCATACACATATGCATTAAACATATGTGTACAACATACATAGACTATGTCTATTCCAGTCCATAGTCACTGATAATATAGAACTGCTCTTTAGTTCTACCAGAGAAATTCCTATTCCCTGGAGAAATCTAGCAGGGTGAAATAACTTCAAACCTGGGGCAGTTCAGGGTACCTTCCACTAAAACAGCTCTGTGTACTTCGGGTGCACTTCTGGCTCCTGACATCGGACACAGCCAACAGTTGGAACTGGTTGCTCCCAAGAGCTCCTACAAAGTGCTCCCAGGTGGCTCTTGCATTAAAAGGAAAAAAAGAAAGGGAAATAAAAGGAATGAGAAGAAAGGACGGAGAGGAACAAAAGGAATGAAGGAAAGGAAAGAAAAATTTGTGGAGTTTTTGTTGTTGCTGCTTTGGAGTTTTGTGTGCATTTGGTTTTTTGTTTGGTGGTGTTTGGGGTGTTTTGGGGTTTTGTGTGTGTGTGTGTGTGTGGTTTTAATTGTTTGTTTCTTTGTTTCATAAAAGCCTTTTAACTGAAGCTCAATTAAAAGGAGAAATATTGATTAAATTTACTTGAGGAAAAAGTTGGAAATAGTCTAGTAGTCTGAACAGATGGGGAGTCAGGTATCTTGACCAAAGATCATTTCAGTTTGCATAAACAAGAAGTAGGAAAGCATCCATAATTGCATAAAGGCTGTGGGGGAAGAACCCATTCATTTCTAACAGCCAGTAAAGTGACCTGCAGCAGTTGCTGTGTATGTAGATGCACAGAGGCAGGATCAGCTCCCAAGATCTTGGATTCTGCAGAGACAAGCATTTGTTTCCCAGCTCACCAAACACTCAAGAAGCCCAGAAAGCTAAAAACTGTTTCTGTGAACCATATTGTTATTATTAGGCCACACCTTGCATGCTGTGCTGGCCAGAGTCCCTGCTGAGAGGGGGAGATTGGAGTATGGGCTCTTTGCTTTGGTCCAGTCTTCTAACACCACAGCAACTGACATGAAAACCCTCCTAGTAGGCTGCTATGAAGAAAGCAGATATTTATGCTTCTCAGGTCCACAAAGAAATGTGGACCCATCATACAGACGGGTGGCTCTGTGCTCAGATGCAGAACATCAACAGCTATATTAAGCATAGGCAGAAAGCATCTCCCAAACAGCTTTTATCGTTCCGGCACTAACCTCAGCTATGAATGTTACCATATTTTACCTGCTACTAACTTTCTATTCTTCATGCTCACAACCTCCAGATCAGATTAATGTTCTAGATTTCTTTTAGAAACATCTTCTTTTTACTTGAGAGTGAATCCAGAATCTCTGTACCCTGTATGCTAGAAAGATGCCAGTGCCTGATGTGTCAAAGTAATTTGGGGACCACTGTAAGTGCCTTCTACAGCAGGTACCATCTAGAATTTTAGAATGCTTCCTAAACACAAAGAGAGCTTTCAAGCATACAAAGTGAAATATTTTCACCTCCGTTTCACAGATGGACACACTGAAATTTTGACTTGCCAAAAGACCAGGTTGCCTCTACTGCTTCTGCCTCCAGTTTGCAGAGTGCCCTTGCACAGAACACTGCATCAAACACCTCCCTGGTGCAGGAAAGCACTTTTGCACACAATTCCAAAATCTTGCACCAGGCTTGCTTCTGCATTTAACAGACACATGGGATTTGCCACATCAGGAAAAAGCACAGCTTTGCCAGCTCCTGCAACTCCTTTCTGAAAGGCTGGCAGTCTGCAGGGCTACTCCTGGAAACCTCGAGTCCAGGGCTGTACCTGTGCTTTGCTTTTGCCACATTTAGCTTTCAAGGTCAAAGAGGAAAGTTTAAGCTGCAGCCCATAGGAGACGCATGCATGTCTAAGCAGAAAGGCAGCAAAGAGAACCCTCTTCAGCTAACTTTTAAGCCTCTTTTAAAAACTTCTCCCCACTTTGCCCCATGTCAACCATTCTGGCAACACTGCTGCTACCAAACTGGAGCCATGAGATATTTATCATTAATCACTCTTCCAGTAACAAAATGAGGGGCTATATGGAGACATGCAGTAACCAAAGAGAGGCACTTGCCACAACTCAAAGCTTATTTTATGCTCACCAGCTTATAACCAGATTCCCTTCACTGCTACAAGCTGTTTAAAGGATGCTAACTTTAAATGGAAAATGGTTCTTCCTAATGCAATGAAGTCACATTCCCAGCATGTCAAGACAACATACACAGAGCAAGGCACCAGAATGCAGGATTTTCTTGTTCAGCTTCATAACACTTTCCTGCCTCAGAAAAGCCTTCCTTCAGTCCCTACTTTTCTCTTTCTGCCTGTCATATTAGATGCACCTCAAACATTATCTCAGCATTGCTGCTTCATTCTGGTGGGCCTGCTGGAGATGCTCAAGGGTTTCAGCATCCGCAGGGGTACACACAACTAACCTGTAGCTTGCAGCCTTTCTTTTCCCAGGGAGACAGATGTTGAGTACAGCTGAAGCTATTAGGGAAGACAAACCAGTCCATGGTTTCCATGGTTATGGGAGCCTGAGCTTCCCATCTCAGGAAAAATGCAATGCACGAACCACTGTTAGGAAGAAGAAGAAACAAGGGCAGACTTACAGGCAGCTGTGTACTACAGCTCCTTGATGTTTCACATGCAGGCACCAGAAAAAAACAATAACCAGCAGCTTTTCTTGACACCCTGGAGATCTGTGGGCTTAGCAGCAGTGGGTTAGGCATGTTCTACTGCATTCGATGCTGTGACAGTACTCGTGGTATGGATGGGCAGGGCTGTGCTTTTGGCCCTTGCTCACCTGGGTGAGGGGTCAGTGTTGCAGAGTGAGGCATTTATTTTCCCAGAGAGAGCAAACTCTCAGTTGATCTGAGTTGCCTGTCTCACAGGCTAGATGAAGCAGGTGCAGGTTGCTCTCAGGGGCATGAATAAAAGAGCTTGTGTACAAAAATTCTGGGAAGGCAGAATCTGCAGGTGTGAATTTGTAAATCTGTCCCATTAAGTTAGAAGATTTGGGTTCACTGTGCTGCAAAAATAAAAGACACACATAAAGCCACAGTCTTCTCCCTGCCTCCTTCCAAGCAAAGCATAGTATGCTTTCCTTCATGCTATGCTAAAACTAAAGTGGTTTATGATCAAAAGCCTGTGCTGCTTCAAACTGAACCACTGATGAGGCTAAGGATGCTGATACAATCTGGAAGAGACAATTGCACAGCCCCAGCAGATGTCTGAGGTAAAGACTTTCCAGGACACAGAACATCACAGCCTCAATCCCATTTCAAGTGCTGGAATAGTATCACAACCCTGTTAATTCCCAGGCAAGGAGAATATTCTTTCAGAACAGAATAAAATAGATTTCAGGCTTATTTTGGGATTTCAAACCAGGGAATCGGTTGATCACCTTTTCCCATCTGTCTCCTACATTCCTCTCTACAGCTGCATGGTGATCACTTGTCCTGACATCAGTTGTTTAAATCAGAGCTTTGCAAGACCTATCCCTGGTCATCACATTTCTCTGAACAACACCCTGGAACCTTGTGAACCCTGTGCTGGTACAGCCTGCCTAAGCAGCAGCCACCTAAGACTGAAATCCAGCCCCTTTCAGCAGGGCAGGTACCACCTACTCCAGCAGCCATAGGCACTGCCCACACAGCCCTCCCAGCTTGTTCCATTCCCTAAAGCCACTCTGTCATTGGGTAGCACAGGGGTACCTGCAGCTAATGAATGCTGAAACAGAGGCACTTGTCCAATATGGAATCCGATCAAGATTAAAAGGGATGTGGTTGGTAGGTCGAGAGAGGTTCTCCCGCTCCTCTACTCTGCCATGGAGAGGCCACATCTGGAATGCTGTATCCAGTTCTGGGGCCCCTAGTTCAAGAAGAACATAGAACTACTTGAGAGAGTCCAGCACAGAGCCACAAAGATGATGGAGTGGAACATGTCTCTTACAGGAGAGACTGAGGGATCTGGAGCTGTGCTGCTTGGAGAGGGGGAGAGTGAGAGGTGACCTCATCAATGTTTATAAATATGTGCAGGGTGAGTGCCAGGATGTTGGAGCCAGGCTCTGATCAGTGATGCCCAATGACAGGACAAGAGGCAATGGGTGGAAGCTGAGGCATAGGAAGTTTCATAGAAACATGAGGATGAAGTTTTTCCCCCTGTGAGGGTGACAGAAGACTGGAAGAGGCTGCCCAGTGGGGTTGTGGAGTCTCCCTCTGTGGAGATATTCAAGACCTGCCTGGGTGTGTTCCTGTGTGATCTGCTCTAGGTGATCCTGCTCTGGCAGGCAGGTTGGACTGGATGAGCTTTCAAAATCCCTTCCAGCCCCTGACATTCTGTGATTCTGTGAAGATAAGCCAATTACTTTTCCACAGACAGTGTCTGACCCTGATCTGCAATTAACAAATCAATTAAAATATTGTTTTCCCTTCTTCTGAAGAAAGTCAAGCTGTCACCATCAACACTGCTGTATCTTTGTCCCTGGGACTTCCTGGAAGAGCACAAAATAAGGTCTGAAGGAAAGAAACTCAGAAGCATACAGGAACAACAAGGACAGACTTCTCTTTTGGGTCATCTTTGGTTGGTTTTGACCACTCAGGGAAGACTTCAGTTTGCAAAGAGTCACCTGTGGGACAGTAATTTATTTGACAAATGAAAAACTGTGGGATGTAAAAGCATAAGCACACCTACAATGCCAAGACAGTGCTCAGATCCACATTAAAACCTCTCCAAAGTGCAGGTCGGAAAACAAGCTTTCGCAGATCCATATTCTGTAGGACAAACAATGATTTTGTTAACTTCTTTGACTGCACCCTACTGCATATTGCAGCAGACCTTTAGCAGTCTCATCCTATCCACACAAAAGAATCACTGAAGCTCAGCACCTGCCCATCAGGGCATCTTAGGCATGCTGCTTACTGAGGCAGATATTTGAGACTCTACTCAAAATACATTTGCCTTAGCAAGGGTTATTCCTAAACAATTAGCACCATTCTCCTCAAGGCTGCACATTATTCATTCAGCTGCTCTACGTCTCCTGAGGTTTCCAGATGTGTGCACAGAAGTCTCATAGACAATACAAACTCAGAGTAGGGATTTGGCCCTCTTCATTCTTCAGTTGCCTCAAGAATAGTTAGGAAGTCATTGCTAGAACTCTGCCAGCCAAATGCATCTGAGAGCTCAAGCTAAATAGCATCAGATACAGAAGGGTTTTAATTTGTCCAGTCTACCATTAACTACAATGACCTCTGTTCCATTAAAGCTCCTCTGCTTGATTGTCTGTCTCACCCTCAAATCCCTGCAATACAAAAAAAAAATTGCAGTAATTCCTGTCTCTTGCAACCAAACTTTGACCTCTCTACTCTGTGCATCCAAACTCAAGCACATTTTAAGCACAGCTCACACAAAATGTCTCAGGACGTGCAGATGCATCCAATAGGGTTTCTTTTCTTAGGAAGGAAAGCAGCATACACAGGGACCTTATGAGTGCTGCTGTTCTGCAAGGAACTGCAGGTTCTCACAAACAGGACATCTTTTCTCCTACTGGTTATAAACCTCAACTCAAGGTTGATTTTGGACAGCAACTTCCAGGTCTTTCTGAACACCCAAAGGCCTTAAGCTCTCCCCAAACATGGCAAGGTTTTCCCACACACTAATAAAACCTAAGCTAAGAAGAAACTGTCTTGGGCTGGACATAAAAGGATATAAATTCCCCTGTACTTGGCACTGCTGAGGCCTCACATAGAGCACTGTGTGCAGTTCTGGGCCCCTCACTTCAAGAAGGATATTGATGTGCTGGAGCGGGTCCAGAGGAGAGTGAAGAGACTGGGGAGGGGGCTGGAGGGGAAAGCTGATGAGGAAAGGCTGAGGGAGCTGGGAGTGTTCAGCCTGGAGGAGATCTCATCATTTTCTACAACTACCTGAAAAGAAGTTGTAGTCAGGTGGGGGCCAGGCTCTGCTCCCAGGCAACTTGTGACAGGATGAGAGGGCATGGTCTGAAGATGTGCCAGGGGAGGTTTAGGTTGGATATTAGGAAGCACTTCCTCATGGAAATGGTGATTAGGCCCTGGAATGGACTGCCCAGGGAGGTGGTGCATTCACCATCTCTGGAGGTCTTTAAGAAAAGATTGGATGTGGCACTTGGTGGCATGGTTAGCTGATGTCATGGTGTTAGGTCATAGGCTGGACTTGATGATCTCAGAGGTCTTTTCCAGCTGCAATGATTCTGTGGTTGCCTGTCTCTGCATCCTACTGGGCATCCCTGCTATTGCCTGGCATCCTAGCAGGCATGGTCAACAGAGTGCGAGTTGGGGTTGTCATGCTTTTTTCCTCAAATGACTGTGCAAAGACTGAAAGGAGAGAACCTCTACCTCTATGAGAAACTTCTCACTAAAATGCTTCCACACAATATGCTAATAAGCAATGGTTCAAAATAAACAAACCCATGGAACTAACAGAGGGAGGGATTTCTTGATGACAGAAACATCAATTAATGTCTTGTTGGTTAAGCTTCAGAAAGGGTCTGGCAAATCTATAAACATACATACATAGTGCTTCATTATTCACAAATAAGCGCAAGGAAGAGGTGTAAAGTTCATCTGTAATGATGATGTGCCCAGTGGTTAGGAGTACTAGCACCCTCTTTTCTGTCATTAACATTGGGCAGGAGATGAAGTCAATCCCTGGGTGATTAAATAGCTTTCCAGAAGTAGTGCTGGCACAGGACAAGACCATAGTGGAAGTGGGACTTTGTGGTACCACAGCACATAGCAGAGATCCAACACCTTTGAGAGTTTTTCTCCCATTGTTCTGCACAGGTTGTCTCATCAGGACTGCAGACGTGGGAGGAGGCAAGCATGTCCCTGGATCCAGCTCTCCCAGCCAGCCAGCATCCCAATCTCCATCTGCATACACCAACCTTTGCTAGAGATACTGCCATGAACAGCTGGAGTCTGCCAGAGTGCTATAAGACACCTCTGCAGCAGCTAGGCACAGATCACTGTTTCATGGGATTCTGGTCTGATAAAAGGCAGACACAAGCCTGGAAAAGAAGTGACTGTGCCAGCTCGGGGACCATGTCATACCTATGACTAGTACTGCAGTAGCAGCAGTACCCTGGAGTTCTGCAATGACTCAGGTAGTTCAGTTTCCAGCCCAGGATAAACCTGATTGTCTTCATTCGTCCTTAGAGAACAAAGACCATCACTCGGAGTGCACAGCTATCCTTTCAGATGCCACCACAAAGAAAGCTTTCAGGACTTAATACTTCATGGTCCTGCCAATCTACCAAGGAACAAAAACATTCTGACATCCACCCTGAGCTTCTGACTAGTTTTTAGGAACAGAAACAGCCTGTCACCTGGGTGCAATGCCTGAAGGACAGATTCACACATGCTCGAACCATTTCTTCTGGCATACCTTGCTTTTTGAAGAAACTACACACTATAAAACACTCCTTGAGGCTCTTTTTTTTCCAAGTGATGAGAAGCCTCTTCCTATTTGTTGATTTTCAATACTGAGCAGAGATCAGGCAGCACTTGATATTGTGAACAGAGCACATATAGATATTTGAGAAATACCCACCCTCCATACAGGGCAATCAACCACGAGACACTGAATCACTAAGAAGAGATGGAATTTACAGTAAAAGCAAAACCCAAAGCTGTCCAGATGTAGCTGATATTTTCTGAATGGGGAAAATCAGGCTTTCTAACATATTACTACATTGCTACACTTCATAAATACTGGGAGGCCAGGAAAGCTGCCTTATCTTTTCACAAATGATATCCTTACATATGTAGGCTACAGAAATAAACACCTATCTTGATATGGCCTATTCCACAGCAGACAGCAGTGTCAACTACATAGAGATACTTCTGTACACATGATCACAGGATGCTAGGGGTTGGAAGGCAGCTCTATAGACCATCGAGTCCAAGCCCCCTGCCAGAACAGGACCATAGAATCTAGTACAGGTGACACAGGAACACATTCAGATGAGTCTGGAAAGTCTTCAGAGGAGACTCCACAACCTCTCTGGGGAACCTGTCCCCATGCTCCGTGACCCCTACAGTCAAGAAGTTCTTCCTCATGTTGAAGTGGAACTTCCTGTACTGTAGTTTCCATCCATTGCCCCTTGTCCTATCCCAGGGAGCAAGTGAACAGAGGCTGTCCCTGTCCTTTCCTTCCTGACCCCCACCCCTCAGACATTGATATATATTTATCCTCCCTCAGCCTTCTCCTCTCCAGACTGAGCAGCCCCAGGGCTTTCTACCTTTCCTCATTGTGATGGTTTGGGAGTTCCCCGCCCCCCCACACTTGTAAAATGACCCAGACCTCAGCCAGAGCTGGAAGTTAAGAGATGAAGCTCTATTTACAGCTCAGCACAATATACAAGCAAATATATACAGTATATACAGGAATATACAAGTTTACAGAAATATACAAGTTTAAGGTAATACAGACACACACCACCTCTCCCAGAAATCAGAGACCCCAGGAGGGGCTCCCAACCACCCTTCCACCTTCTCCCCACCCCTACACCTTACCCCAAGGTTTGGCTTATGCGCAAGGAGGATCTGCTGGGGAGGATTAGAAGAAAAGTGGTTAGTGAAGTTATTCAGCAGAGAGGAGAAGCCAGAGCTGCTAGAGAGTCCAAGAAGCTGCTTGCCCCGTGAAGCTGCTAGCCCAAGACCCAAGTGCCTCGTGACCCAGACTGCCAGCTCGAGACACTCTCTTATCTTTTTATAAACATCTCAGTAAGCCTATGAGTGAAGTAGACATCACCACTGTTTTCCTTCACAGCCTACAGTACAATTTTCTCTATGAAAAATATTCCAATTAGCTCAAACCAGCACACTCATACAGTCCCTTTAGCATCCTTGCAGTCCTCCCTTGGACTCTCTCAGGTAGATCCCTGTCCCTTTTGAACTGGGGAGCCCAGAACTGGATGCAGTATTGTAGGTGGGGTCCCACCAGGGCAGAGTAGAGAGGGAGGAGAACCTCCTTTGATCTGCTGGACACATTCTTCTTAATGCACCCCAGCACACCATTGGCCTTCTTGGACTCCCAGGTCCTTCTCCTCTTTCATTTCTACTAATTTCCTGAGACCTCAGATCCTCCCTACTGAAAGACATCATAAAGAAAATGCAGTCACCTCTAAATCACTGAGCAGCTCACACCTATCTCTGGAGATAATACACATGTAAGTCTGTATTATGTAACTGTTCCCCTGGACTCCCTGATTTTCCAGCAGGTAACTTGTTTCTGAAGCTTCAATTCAAAGGCTGCCTCTGAAGGCTGAGTTATGCCTCCAAGAGTACAACCCCTCAACAAAGGCTTTGCTCTGTCCTCAGCACACTCCTCTCCTGTGTCAGTGTTACTCCTTTGGGGAGGCTGATACTTGGAGGAAGTCAAAAGTCTTGCATGCAGGGCACTGAACTCCAGTCTACAAGGACCACAGTAGTCCTGAGAGGATGGTGAGGATGTTGTAGGGTGGAGCAAAAATGTGAACACCTTAGAGATGTAGTTTTTATCTTAATTCCACAAAAATGTTCATTTAAGTGTAAGAACTGCATCCTCTAATCTCTCTATATACACACTGATCATTGCATACCTGGGTCAATAATGAAAACATTCAATTTCCTCAAAACCTCACCATTCACGTGTGCTAGAAGTGAGCATAAATACTGTGTTGCCTTACTGCTGTTCTGAGATGAACTTCCTACTATTTCTTTACACCAAAGGAGGGCAACAGTATCATCCTCACTCAGAGAGAGATCATCTGCTTATGAAAAAGGTCCACAGATGCTTCCCCAACAAGCCTTCAGGCTTCCTTCATGGCCACCACTGAGAACAGTCTTTTGGAACGTTTCTCCCCCATTATGCAAGAAAAATCCCTTTGCTTTCAGCACTGAGGCAGTCTCACTGGGGTAACTGCAGTGAAGTATCATACAGGGCCAAATAGGAATGTTCTGTCATCTTCAAACAACACAAAATAGCTGAAGAAAGCTTTTAATTAATTCAGCTGCCTTTCCTTACTAACACACTGCTTCAAACTTGTGGCTCACACCACCACTCTGATATTGAGGGAAAGACCCTAGAGAACTACATCTTTGACACTGCTATAAGGAGTTTCCCTGGGTTTCACTAGGGATATGTCTTCTGATGTCCTAGCTCAGAATATCATGGCAAAGGTGTTATATCGCTAAATGTGCTAGAATGAAAATTATCCTAGCATTTTGGAGGGTGACCTTGAGCAAACTGGTTCTACCCTGTGCCTCAGTTTCCCTTTTAACACCAATAAAGCTCTTGGTTTCTTTTTTTTTAATTTATTTGATTTCATAGCACTGATGCCTGTGAATCACAAAATCATAGGATGGTTTTGGTTGGAAAGGACCTCAGATATCACCTAGTTCCAACCCCCTGCCATAGGCAGGGACACCACCTCCCACTAGAATAGGTTGTTCAAGGACTCATCTAATCTAGCCTCGAACACCTTCAGAGTGTTCATCCACAGCCTCCCTGGGAAACCTCTTCTAGTGTTTGACCACCCTCACTGTAAAGGACTTCTTTCTAAATGCAAAGAGCTAGCCAACAATTATGTGTTGTCTGTTACAAAGGTTGAAATTTCACCAGGCAAACTGACTTGAGGGGAGGAAAGAGTGAAGTCACAGAACCACAGAAACATTCAGGTTGGAAAAGCCCCTCAGGATAACCAAGTCCAAAGTCCAACCCATATCCCTGCTCTACAAAGTGCACCCTAAACCACATCCCCAGGCACCACATCCAAACGACTTGTAAACACATCCAGAATTGGTGACACCACCACCTCCCTTGGCAGCTCATTCCAGTGCCTGACCACTCTTCCTGGGAAAAAGATGTTTCTAATATCCAGTCTAAACCTAACCAGTCACAGTTTAAGGCCATTCCCTCTTGTTTTATTTAGAATTACCTCTGAGAAGAGACCAGCAGCAGCCTCTCCACAACCTCCTTTCGGGTAGCTGTAGACAGTGATGAGGTCTCCCCTCAGCCTCCTCTTTTTCAAACTCAACAGCCTCAGCTCCTTCAGTCACTCCTTTTAAGTTTTATTCTCTAGACCCTTCCCCAACTTTGTTGCCCTCCTCTGCACTGGCTCCAGCACGTCCACATCCCTCTTGTATTGAGGTGCCCGACACTGAACACAATACTTGAGCTGTGGCCTCACCACCGCAGAGTACAAGGGGAATATCACCTCCTTACTCCTGCTGGACACAGCATTTCTAATCCAAGCCAGGATGCCTTTGGCTTTCTTTGCCATCTGTGCACACTGCTTGTTCATATTCAATTGCTTGTTGATTAGAATACCCAGATCCCTTTCTGCCAGACAACTTTTCAGCCACACTGCCGAAGCCTGTAGCATTGCTTGGGGTTGTGGCCCCAAGTGCAGGACCTGGTGTTTGGCCTCCTTGAAGCCCATGCCATTAACATTGGCCCATTCATCCAACCTATAAGTCATGTGTCTGCAAGTCATGTGCTATCAGGAGAAAATACTGAAGTCAGTGAGAATGAAGCTTTTGGGCTCTTTTGGCAAAACATTAAACATGTCACTCAACCATCCTTCAGATGCTGAGCTGGTTTTGAACAGAAGCATCAAACCAGAGCAATTTTATGTTGCTGAACTGACTTCTTCCACATTAGCCAAATTTCAAATTTCCCATTCCACTATAAACCAGATGGGGTAAAAGCTAACATTGAAACTTGAACTTCCTATGTGATAGGCCTTCCAAAAGTTATGCAAGTCCATAACAGGTCTGAAAGGCTTTGCCTTTGCCAGTATTCTAATTGTCTCTTAGGACAGTTGCTGAACAGACAATGCAAGCAATGTTACCCCAAGAGCACTTTAATGCCATAAGGAGCTGGCAGTGTTTGTTCCTGGCTGGGTTTTGCAGAAGAACTAACTGGAATGTTTTCAGGAAAGACTTGATTCCTTGGTGTTCTACCCTGTGTTGCTGAAATGGTTACATTATTCAAACACACAATGTCTGGTATAGGGCATTACTGCTTAAGCGCCAGCAGCATAAATATAAATGCCTAAGAGTTGTCGGCTTGATATGTGTCTGTTCTACTGACTGGCACAGGAGGTGTGCCAGGACAGGTTATGACAGTAGAAGTCAAAAGCAACATGACAAGGCAAATAGAAGAAAAGCACCCACAGATACAAATGCTTACTGACCAGGGTCCCTAATTCCTCCTTGCTGCATGCATGGTCTGAAGATGTGCCAGGGGAGGTTTAGGTTGGATGTTAGGAAGCACTTCCTCATGGAAATGGTGATTAGGCACTGGAAAGGACTGCCCAGGGAGGTGGAGTCACCATCCCTGGAGGTCTTTAAGAAAAGATTGGATGTGGCACTTGGTGGCATGGGTTAGCTGATGTCATGGTGTTAGGTTACAGACTGGGCTTGATGATCTCAGAAGTCTTTTCCAGGCTCAATGATTCTGTGATTCTATGCACACTTTTATGCAACTATTTCCAGCTAGTGATGTGTCCTTGGCAGGATTTGGTGAGATGGGTTCCTTGATGTCTCTGAAACAATCCCAAATGCATCCACCACCCACAAAACCAAGCCAAGTGGTACATCTTACCATTCTATGATTCTATAAAAGAAGCACAACTCTCCTAAACCCTATCATTCAAAATTCCCAGTGACCCTCTCCTCATAGAAAGGTGATGAAAACTTGTCACCTGTTAGAGACACACACCTTCACACACCAGAGCCATGGGTACTTTCTGCCAGTGAAGATTCACACGGAAAAGAAACAGTCATAGAAAGAATAATGTTCTTTGACACCATTTATCCATGCTGCCTTTTCTAGTATTGCAAATATTTGTCTTTGAGGATCTTTTTCTGCATGAAAAATGAGATTTACTGTAAATTGAAGCTTTATAGATTATTACTCCAACTACACTTTTTGAAAACTAAATAAAGCTGCTCTAATAGTTTTATAAAACATCTGTAGATTTTAATTCTGAGAGTCAGGTTCTGTGTGAGATTTGTAGCATTTTCATAGCTCTATAAAGATTCTCTGATATTTAAAAGAATGAAATGTTTTATGTAAGTGAAACCCCTCTTTAGATCCCACCAGAAAGCATATATCAATCAGGCCTTATCAGTAGGAAAAATATTAGGATTATCTTTTAGACAGAAGCCTGGTGCATCTTGCAAAATGGTGCAAATGAATGAACAAGTCCTTCAGTTACAACTACCAGAGACATTGCATAGGCAGTACAAAATGTGAAGAGGGCAGTGACGCACACTAGCATTTGATCACACGCACTTGTAACTTCATTTACCATTCAAAGTAATTTCCGTCTCCTGAGCCTCGCAGGAAGCCAACTATAAAGCAGCTATGGGATCCCGATCTTCTGCCATCTCAATGAATATGAGATTGCAAAGCAGGTATAGGAGTTGACAGCACAGGAGGAGAAAAAGCTGTTATGAAATATCAGATGATTAGCGATTGTAAATTACCTGGTTTGAGTTAGAACAGAATTAATTCTGTTCTGTGATTTTACTTTTCAGCTCAGTTTCTTCTAAAGAACTGCACTTTCTGAAATTAATGGCGTGGTTTTGCAGTGGCTTCTTCTAGTACCAACAATTACGTAGACTGCTACTTCAGTCCCTTCGTCTTTGTTTCTGGAAAGATGTCCCTTTGGGATACGGCACAAAGGTCAGTCTTTAGTGTACAGCAAACTTAGAGAAGCAATTATTAGACCTCAAGTTTTTTCAGTGCCTGCTGCACCACTATGTTTACTAGGGAGAATTTTAGAGCTTCTGTCTGAGGCACAGGAGGGACATTACATTATCATACTCGTATCACATACAGGCCTGAAAATAGCTAAGAAGAAAACACACAGAACAAAGACATCAAATTGCAACAGCAACCACCTGGAAAAGAGAAAAAAACCCAGAAGTTTCCTAATGTCCTTGTCCAGCCTGCCAAACAGATCAGATGTGCTTTCATCCTTTCACAATCTCTGTCCAGCATTTAGGATGCAGCAGCACAAACACATGCCTCCAGGTCTGACACTCTGCTCTTACCTTCTGTTAAAAACTATTAGGATCCATCATTCAAAAAATAATCAGCAAACTTTAGCTTTGCTGGTCATGATGGCTGCATCTCTCCCATTAAACTCATCTGAGATGTTTCAGAGAGCACCTTTGAGGTATGAACTTCAGGAAAAGAGGTAGCTAGCATCACTCAGCTGGACTAGAAGGAAACAAATGCTTTAATAGTAAGATGCCTCAAAACTTTTTGGATTTGCAGGTGAAAACTAAGCACCAGTGCTCATCGAGACCTGTATCCAACCACTCCCAAACTGTAAATGCTACACAAGCAAGGGATCAGCAGGGCACGGCACTAAAACCAAACTGGGCTCTCATACAACTGCTCCGTAAGCTAAAGACACGTCTCAGCCTCAGAGTGTACACAACCACAACAGCCAGGCACCAGCCAGTACTGACACGCAGCCTCCACACACAGCAGCTCCCTTAACCAGAGCTTTCCACAGCCATTCTGCCACTGCAGGGAACAGCCACAAGGTGCTGAACCCAGGTGATTCACAAGCTGGTGCCTTGGACTTAGCACAGATGTATGAAACTCTTGCACTTCATCCCCAAAATTTCTTTTTTTTTTTTTTTTTTTTTTTTTGCCAGCAGAAGCTGAGCTGAGAGCCAAGGGGTTCATTCTTTAGAGGAACAGGGCTTGATTTATTCCCCTATGTAGCTGTAACTGGCCCCTTCAGGAACAGAACAGAGAGTGGATAGCTCTTTTCACTGAAAATGAAGGATCCAATATCAGACCCATCCAGGTTTTTCTTATATCAAGGGAGTTCACTGCCCATGCTTTGCTATTTCTGGATTGCTCTATCATCATCTGGGGTCATAATTAGAGACAATCTCACTGCATTTTCCCCTCAAGGAGGTACAAGAAGTTTTCAATTCATGAGACTCGGGGCATTCGGCAGCCATTGGCCAACAGCCACCTTGGTCACTACTTCTGGTACCCTGCAGCATCACTATAAATATATGTAGTTCAGAGCTAAGTGTGCCAGCTGGGGCTATTCTGGGACATAGGGTGAAAATCATGCAGTTTTCAAATTAAAAAGAAAAAAAAAGAAAAAAAAAAAGCAATCAGGTTCAAGTAAGGCATTTTTGGTAAAGCTACATCACAGTCCATTCGAGTGAAGCCGGATGAGCCAGTCTTCATCGAACACAACATATCTGCATGGCCTTGCAAGGCATTTGAGCCAGTAACCATTGGCAAAGTATGGGCAGAACATCTCCAGCTGACATCTTCTGCACAGAAATACTTGATAGAGTCAAATTGGAACACTTGCAATTTCATGACTGGTTCTGTCAAACTGCCCTGGGGAATTCCACGTTCCATGGAAAACTATAAATTTTAAAGCTTTAAATAAACCATTACCATAAACCACTTTGTTTCAAATGGGGTTTGTTTTATAATTCATTCCTCCCTGCCCCCAGAGGAAAAAACTTGGAGGCTATTTCAAACTAAAACAGGTTACTTCCAACTGAAACACAGTATGTTTGGAGAGAAGAAAATACTTGCTTTCCTAAATATATGGCCTCTCCTTCCCTATTTCTTATTTACAGAGAAAGTTAAAATGCAAAGCTGTGAACAACCATTTTCCCTTGGCAACTTAACCTTCATATTTCAACAGACAGAAGAGCTGCAAGGTTGATTAGGGAAATAATCCTACATGTATCTCCACTTGCAAAGGCCTTACAAATATCCCACGAAAGCCACAGTCCCTCAGAGATCGGTAACCACTGACTATTGTGACATACAATTACAAAATGGGCACAGAGCAAAATTCTTTCTCTGAGAATGATGAGCCTTTGACCTCAGCTGTGTTGTTCATAATGCTACAGGTGTTGACAAACTCTCATGGTGTATTTAGTTAGTGTGGCAAGGTTTGGATAGCAGAAAGAGCTACTGAGGTGGCTTCTAGAAGCTACAGAGAAGCAAGGGAAAACCGTTACTGCACAAGAGTGATTGCAGCTGAAGAGTGGGAATGTGTGAAAGAAAATGCTTCAGATACCAAGGTCAGTGAAGGAGGAGAGGGAAGAAGTGCTCCACGTGCCAGAGCTGGTCACAACCAGCTGTCTTGGTGAAGACCATGGTGAAACACCTGCAGCCCATGAAGGTTAATGGTGGAGCAGATACGCACCTGCAGCTCATGAAGGCTCCTACTACACTGGAGTAGGTGGATGCCTGAAGAAGGCTGTGACCTTGTAAGAAGCCTACAGTGCAGCAGAATCCTGGGAGGATCTGTGGCCCCATGAAGAGAGAAGTCCATGCTGGAGCACATTTGCTGGCAGGACTTGTGACCTCACAGGGGACCCATGCTGGAGAAGTTTGCTCCTGAAGCACTACACCCCCTTGGAAGAGACCCATGCTGGAACAGTCTGCTCCTGAAGAACTACCTCGTTGAAGGGACTTATGTAGGAGCAGTTCATAAAGAACTGTAGCCCGTTGAAAGGACTCATATCAGAGGAGTTCGTGGAGGACTGTCTCCTCTATGGGAGATCCCACACTGGAGCAGAGAAAGAGCGCAAGGAGTCCTTTCCCTGAGGAAGAACAAGCACCAGAGACAACAGCAGAGACCCCAACTCCCAGTCCCCATCCTCCCTCTGCTGCTTGGAAGGGGAGGAGGTAGAGAAATTGGGAGTCAAGTTGAGCCCAGAAAGAGAAGGTCTGGGGGAAAGGTTTTTTTAGGATTTGGATTTATTTTTCCAATTTGATTGGTAATACATTAAACTCATTTCCCCAAGTCAAGTCTGTTTTGCCTGTGACAATAACTGATCTCTATCTGTCCTTATCTTGACCACAAGCCTTTTATTATATTTTCTCTGCCTGCTCCAGCTGAGGAGGAGAGAGACAGAGCAGCTTTGGTGGGCTCCTAGCACCCAACTAGGGTCAACCACCACACACAGATCCAAGGCCGGACCCATGAGAATCCAGAAAGCCCTTGACAGGCCCAAATGGCAATATAAATCTAGAAGTCAAGCCAATTCAGCACAGAGACTCCAGGAAATGGGATTTCCTGCAAAATGGAAGACCTGAATTTCAGGTAGCTCAAAACAGGAAGGAAAAGAGGTAGAAGCTTTACTTCAGAGTTCTTGACATGCAAAAGACAGCCCACAAATGTCATACATTGCTCTCTGATAGACCACTGAGGACTCCTAAGGCTGAAAGAAGTCCCTGACACTAAGAAGAGGGACTGCCCACCGTCAGGGAAACAGCAGAGAATGCAAAGCTGCATTCAGGACATGCTCTGTTTGGTTTGGATGACCAAATCGCTGGCAACTTCTGGGTAACAAAGATGACTTCAGAAAAAAGGAGCAGTAAAGTGCTGCATACCAGCCTTGCCTTTGAGATCAGCAAGTATAAATTCATCCTCCACATACAAGCATGAAGTGATTTCAGCGGTGGCGATATCAGCTTCTGGTGACACCAGGGCACAGATTTAGCAAGACTTTTCCGGACTCGGTGTTCCTGGAAACCTTTAACTAAAATAGGAACTGCCTGCATTTACATATGTATAGCAGCATGTCTGTAACAGGCCTCAGTCAAACAATACCTACCGTTTGACTGACTTGCACAGCACAGAGCATTGCTTGCGCTAGAAGATCCCCATACATGCAAAGCTCAACTTCAGCCTCAATGCCTTGTTGGCAGTTTCACAGACAGAACACGAGGGCAAATTCTGCACTCAGTTTTGGTGTCATTAACTTTAGGGTGGTGCCACAGAAGGGACAATTTAATTAAACCTAGTATTTTCTTACTATAAATAATTAATATTTTAAACACATTCTGTTCTTTGTATACTGCCCACGGCTGCAAGTTTGCATTGCTTCAGTTTATCAGGCTTGTCCTCGCTATTTCTGGGAATATTCTAATCAAAGGAGGTGAAAATTTCAACCCTAACTTCTTAAAAAAAAAAAAAAAAAAAAAAAAAAAAAAAAAAAAAAAAAAAAAAAACTCA
>VWYK01074382.1:50283-60772 GCA_013399775.1 Semnornis frantzii
AGAATACAGAAAACCTCAACTCCAGCTCACCAAAGTCCTGCTGTTCCTGGATGTTGTTTTTTGGGGAGAGTGGGAACGCACTATAAACACAGTTTAGGGAGGAACGCCTGAAATGCATATTACTGATAGATGAATCATGCAAATAGAACTGACGGGTAATGCTAGATATCTGGTACTCTATGTGCAGTATTAATGGCAGAGACATTCTTCAGCACACAGTCAGTTGTGCTCAGTGTGAAGCAACTTTCCAGATGCGGTGGGTACTCTGACTTTGAACACACTCCCTAGCAATTCGACTAGCAATTGCTAATGCAAAACCCTCAAAGCTGTGTGATTTGTACCAACAAAGTAAATCACTTTCACTGTGGCAGGAAGAAAGTAAAAGGTAAATAAGCCATAATTCTTTCTTATGTTAACATCCCCTCAAACTAATATAAAACAACTTCTTTAGACCTTTATTACTACTTAAGTAATTAGCAATTATGGTCTGAAGACGTCTTACATCATATGATCAGCATTATTTCCATTGTGTTTTCAGCCAGGTAAGGCATTAGAGCCCTGGCCTTTGCCTCCTGACCAAATGCTGAGTTCATCTACACAGGCAAATGCAGAGCACCTACACATACACATTATTTCAAATCTTGAATGGAAGAGGAGACTCAAGACAGTAACTTTTCAACTTCTCTGATGATTTCTCCCTCAGTTCTCATATGGCAAGAAAATGGCTACAATTTGCAGTATGTCATTTCTCCACTGGGACACACTGATAGGAATAAAAAGTTTAAAAATTAACAACTGGCTTAGTTAATGCACTTGTTTGATAATGTATGACACTGGTTAACAGGCAAGCGTAGACTACCAGGAGCACCAGTCAATACTGAAAGGGAATATGAATTGAAGGCTAGAAAACATCTGAGAAGTTCAGATTCGTCCTTCAAAGAAATCAAATAAGCTGTAAACATTATTGAAAGCAGGTCTTGCTGATGAAGCTTATTCTACTGTCAGCCCAGGGTTTTTTTCTGCACCGGCATGTTAGTATAAAATTAGGAAATGCAAATCACAGAATCATAGAATCGTTTGGGTTGAAAGGGACCTCCAAAGGTCATCTACTCCAACCCCCTTTGCAGTAAGCAGGGGCAGCCTCAATCAGATTTGGCCGCCCAGAGCCCTGTCAAGGCTCACCTTGAGTATCTCGAGGGATGGGACCTCAATCACCTCCCTGGACAACCCGTTTCAGCATTCCACTACCAAGCACAAATCCAGAATGGGTGGCAAATGGCTGGAGAGCAGCCCTGAGGAAAAGGACCTGGGGGTCTGGGTTGATGGAGAGCTCAACACGAGCCTGCAGTGTGAGTGCAGCCCAGACAGCAACCGAGTGCTGGACTGCAGCAAGAGCAGTGTGACCAGCAGGGCAAGGGAGGGGATTCTGCCCCTTTACTCTTGTGATGGTTTGGGAGTTCCCCACCCTCACAGACTTGTAAAATGACCCAGACTAGAACTCAGCCGGCTGGAAGTTAAGGAATGAAGCTCTATTTACAGCTCAGCACAGTATACAAGCAGATCTATACACTATATACAGGAATATTTACAGAAATACACAAGTTAAAGGTAATACAGACACACAACACCCCTCCCAGAAATCAGAGACCCCAGGAGGGGCTCCCAACCACCCTTCCACCTTCTCCCCACCCCTATACCTTACCCCAAGGTTTGCCTTACACGCAAGGAGAATTTTGAAGATCGGCCAGGAGGGGTTAGAAGAAAAGTGGTTAGTGAGGTTACTCATCAGAGAGGAGAAGCCAGAAGCTGCTAACAGCCCAAGGGATGACTGACTGCAAGCCCGAGACNCGTCAGACCCCATCTGGAGTACTGTGTACACTCCGGAGCCCCCAGCACAGGAAGGACATGGAACTGTTGGAGTGGGTCCAGAGGAGGCCACAAAGATGTTCGGAGGGCTGCAGCAGCTCTGCTATGAGGACAGGCTACGAGAACTGGGACTCTGCAGTCTGGAGACCTTGTAGCAGCCTTCCAGTATCTGAAGGGGGCCTGCAGGAGGGCTGGGGAGGGACTATTTGCAAGGTCTTGTAATGACAGGATGAAGAGTAATGTGCTTAAACTGGCAGAGGGGAGATGTAAACTGGATGTTAGAAAGAAGTTCTTTACAGTGAGGATGGTGAGACATTGGCACAGATTGCCCAGGAAGGTTGTGGCTGCTACCTCCCTGAAGGTGTTCAAGGCCAGGTTGGATGAGGCCTTGAGAGACCTGTTCTAGTGGGAGGTGTCCCTGCCTATGGTGGAGGGTTGGAACTAGATGGTCTTTGAGGTCCTTTCCAACCTAAGTCATTATATGATTCTATAATTCTATAAAGAACCTGCATCCTAACATCCAATGTAAATCTGCTCTTCTCTAATTTGAACCTATTGCTCTCATCCTATCACTGCGGGCCTTCATAAACAGTTTCTCTCCATCCTTCTTGTAGGCCACTTTCAGGTACTGGAAGGTCATTATTAGGTCTCCCTGGAGCCTACATACATGTAACTTTTTTTCTCCTTATACCAGAAGGTCCTGGATTCTATGTTTCCCCTCACTTTGTTGGCTTCCTCTCCCACACTACTTTGGAGCCACTTACATTTATAAGACTGAATTTATGGTTATTCCAAAGCAGCAGCACAATGGATACTTTTGGATTGCAGCAAGCACAGAAGGTGCAAGAATCCTCTGGTAAAGAACAAATTCATGCTGCACATCTTTTCCCAGGCAGTTTCAGAAAATTAAGCTGAGCCTCAAAACAATACCACCTATGATGAAACAGTAACTCTGGACATCGGGAATTTATTTGGTGTTTTGTGTTTGTTTCTTACCATTCTAAACCAACTGCTGTAAGACATTGTTAACTGAAGTTCAGGCAAGTTTTATACTCAGTAGTTCCTGCCCCCAAAATACACATTCAGGGCTGCGCGTCAATAGGGGATGAAGCTCTGCAGGCTTTCTTTCAAAGCAGAAGTTTACCCCACTGCTGAATTTCATATCAGTTTGATCTTTCAAACTGCACAGCTACCCTGTAATTTCTAGCCCCCTAATAAATCACAGACATATTCCAGCTGCATCTGGATCTAGCTCTTTGATGTCCCAAGTAATGATAAACACTCAGATATGAAAGGGAGCAGTATGTGAATGAGAGAAGGAAGTGGCAGGATACAGAATTCAGAATCAGATTTGGTGTTCAAGTTCCTCAGTAGGATCATATCAGAGACCAACAACATCTTGAAGTGCCTAAACAAACATTTGCTTTATTAGGTATCATCCCAACACTTAAGCGTGCCCATCCTACCAAATAATCCTTGGATAGGTAGACTTGGAGAAAAAAAAAATCCACATCAAAATCAGCAATAGCACTTTATGCTGGAATGAGCATGACATAAGAGACTTAGTGACCACATTGGCTCCAGTCTTCCTGAAGAGCCCTCCTGGCTTGTCAGCCTCTTTTGGAGATAGCATCAAATTCAAGGAAAGTGTTTTTGCATTAAAAATACATTCCCAGTGACTGCAAAGCAAGGTCCCTCACTACACCAATAAAACATCCAGAACTTGTGGCTTTTCTTCATAAGCCCCCCAAGCAGCTATGCTCACTAAATAAACCTTACCTAAGGAAGGCTGATGGTGGATAAAGCCAGTCTAACTCAGTCCAGTTGAGGGATGAACCACAAGAGGAAGAAACACAGCTCAAGAAAACAAGTATTCCAAAGAGAAATGCTGTTCCATACCTTCCTGATTTCTTGTTTTGCACACGCCATTGAAAAGAGCAAGTCACCTTACTCCTGGCAGTACTCAGCCTGACACACACACAGCCCTCCCTTGCCATGTAGCTGAAGGCACGCCACAGCATCGCTCCCGCACTCTACTGAGCAGCCATCATCTGAAGCTCCAAGATCTCTACTGAAACATGACGACACCATAAATAGTTTAATTCAATCTGAACAAGTAAAGCCGTAGCTTTCAATGTGTATCCTCCCTAAGTATCAAATCATAAGGTTCATCCAAACCTGGGACCCAGGAGAAGAAACTCAATGAATTAGCCTGACGATTTGTACTCTTACCGAGTAAAAAGAACACTTCAAAAGAGCAGGGATGGAGAAGCTATAAAAAGGGAAACATTCCTGTATCGCTTTCAGGAAAATAGTAAACTGTTTCTTCAGTCTTCACTGTTATTAAAATATTCATACTTTGAGTGAAAGTATTCATTATTATGCCCATCAGGAATATTTTTCATTGTCAAATTACCTTTCACCATTCTAATAAACACTAAGCTCTGCATGTAAAAATTAATCATCTTATCTCAATTATAGGTCAAAAGACACAGACTGAAATAGTTTCTGCAATTCTCCCTAAATAACTAGCTTTTTGCATATCAGGTTTTATGGCACATTAGAAATGAATGCAGTTCAATCAGGATTTGAATAGTTGAGAAGATAGAGGGGGCAAGATAAGAGCAGATAAGAAAAATCTTATGGTAAGTTAAGCCTTTTGAAAAAAAACCTGCTTGAAAAAAAAAAAAAGAGTTGCCTTTTCCTAAACTCCTGGGCCCTAAATAAACTAAGGATGAAACAGCTGTATGCAGGTTATTACTCAAAGTATCCACAGACTATGCCTCCAGTGACAATACTTCTACATGGGACACCAGAACAAGTCAATACATTAAAAAACCCCGTCATTTTAAATGACTCTATTGCTTCATTCAGGTTAAATGCAACTTCCACAAGTTATGTGGGAGCCGTGGAAGAATTTGTCTGCTTCTTGGGTATTTTAATAACAGCCAGATGACTAAGTCCTCCTCCCATCTTAATAGCATTTAGGCCTATTACTTGGGTTGTCTTCCCCCTTGGTTGTAGTAACCTAATAGGTTTGTAGGTGTGAAGTAATACAAGCATGGCCACTTACTTTGTCCTCTTCGCTGCAAGGCCTATTAGAGCACAGCTGCTTTCTAGGGTACAAAGTCTATTTCCCTCACCATCAGATAGGCTTGGATCCTCCTCTCATCCTGAGGCTGCAGATGCCTGCCCACAGTGCATCAGCAGCTACCAACCCATGGTGAACAAAGATATACTGTTACCTGCTCTTCCTGGTAGCAGCATGCAGCCAAGATTTACTGCTTTGCTAGTCCCACACAGCAATCAGAGCTCCTACCATCTTTGAGTCCTCCCAGGACTCCAGGACATCGTCATATTTGTGTTGTGTTTAATGTGATTTCTAATATAAGAGGAACAGACATTTCACTTGCTCTCTGAAACACTTTAGAGCACGTATGTAGTGCTAGCTTAGTTCTTTAAGCTTCCCTCCCACATATTTCAGCAGAAATTGAGTCTGAGGCATAGGAACAAAGCAATCTTCACAGCACTCCACTCCAGCCTCAGGGATAAGGTGTTAAGGTCAGGCAACCAAAGCATTCCCCTGCTGTACAGAACACTGGTACCCACATGGAAATGTAGAGATTGGAACACAGGGCAGATAACAAAAAAAAAAACCCAAACATGCCTGCATGTGTCAAACTTCAAGCAGTTTGAAAATTGTTGGTCTCAATAACATGGCCTGGATTTCACACAGCACATCACTGTGAAAGGTAGAGAGCATCCACCTACCTCTTCTATGGAAAATAAGCTGCTCAGAGAAGCCTCTGACCATTCTGACAGAAATGCAAGTGTTTCCCCCCCTAAAAACAGAAGACTTTCTTAACAAAATTAACTGTGCCACTACTTGGTTTCCATTTCAAAAAGTAACCAAGCTGAATTGTGTGACCCAATCTTCACCAATCTGCATTACTTCAATGCCTGTGTTCCACAGCATGTGCTGCAGGCTCACATATACAGCAAGTTGGGAAGGTGCACGATCAAGTAGGTTTTGATGTGAGCATCAACAGCTTCAGAACATGGGATAACTAAGATCTTTTCTTTGATCATTGGAGAAAGTCACAAAGGTGCACAGCAACCTCCAGAACTGCATGTTTCCACTTGCCGCTCTCTCTCACCTTGCCCACAAAGCCCATCTGCAATCCTAACACTCATTGGTTCTTATTGGGTTCTGATCACAAGTTCTTCGAGGTAAAGATTCTGTCTTTTACAGGCACAGCACACAATTGTGCAGAGAATGCTGGCCCATGACACTGGGGCTGGCCAGGGAAACTCCAGTATGGCCCTGGTGGGGAGAGAAGGATCAAAGCACTCTACCCATTCACTTATTCACAAGACAGCAAGATGCAAAGAGCTCAGACCTGTTTGCCAGTCCCATGAAGGGCAACTCTCTGTCCTAAGTAAACTGGATCTTACTGCGGTTTTACAGGACCTCATTTAAATACTTGAATGGTGTGTTCATGAAAAGCATTGTGGCTTTTCTGCAAAAGCAAAAAGCTGCTTCCAGCCTTTGTGACTGGAAAGACAACGTGACTCAGATGGCACTACTGTGGTAGCAGCTGCCTGGGACAGTCACTCTGCAGAGATGTCCTCTGCAGACATCTCCTCGAAGTTCTGCTGTTTCAAGACTCTCTAGCAGAAAGAGCTGTAAGGTCAGATCCCCTGGTTTCTACCATACAACCTTCTGAGCATGAGAATGGTGTTCCTGAGGGAAGAGTCACTGCATGAAGAATGTCACTCCAATCCGACGTTACTACTCAACAGGACAGGACCACGGCTCAGAGGACTGACAAGAGCACCTTCAGATCTCAGCGTGGTGGCCAACAATGTGCTTTAGCACTGCTACCCCAGTAGACTAGCTGACAACAACAAGGCCTGATGTATTTCTCAGCTAAAAGAATACATTTTGTGCTGTCAGCAGCCTGCGTTGTCCCCAGGACATAAAACCTAACCAGGGCCACCAGTACTCATCACTGGCCTCCAGAGAGAACAGAAAGCAAGAACTGTATGGGCTCTTGCAGAAGGGCCCAGCAGGCAGCACGTCCCTGTTTCCCATGCACATTGACACGAGTCCCCAGTCCTCAACTCAGACAAGATAAATGCAGTAATAAGTCTGTTCTCTCTCATTACCAGAAACAAATTTCTACATATGGTCAAAACTACAGAAAAGGAAGGAAGCCTTCCCTGCAGCAAGGTTAGCCTGCAGTCCCTCTCTGCTCCATCCAGAAGCCCAGGGATATGTTCCACACTGTGCAGCTTGACTCTTGCTTGGCTAGTTTCTTTCCCAGCCTCCGAGTCGGAACATCACTGTGTGACGTTCCTTCCCCTGCTAAGCATCTTTCTAACTGTGACTGAAGAATCTGGCAAAAGACCAAGTATTCTTTAACCTCCACATTAACTATTGTTAGCTTTGGCAAAGCCCAGCTCTTGGGATGCCTGGCATGGTATCGCTTACTGCTGCAGCCTACAGGAACTGCTGTAGTGGCGAGATTCAGGGATCGGGCAGCAGATGCAAACCCAAGTCCTCACCCACAATGCACTCCCTTCCCCCACTGCCTAACGAGATTTGGGAGCTGCTACAACTTTTGAGCTTCTCACTGCTGGAAAAGATTTGGAGAGAGTGAATGTGCAGAATAGAGTAAGTCAAAGAAGTTGTAAGATGAGGCCATATGTCATTTCTAGACCACCAAGGTGTGTTGGTAACACTGCAGATCCATAAAGCACTACAATTATTTATCTTTTATATAAAAGTGTTCATCTCTAGTGAGGTTTAACTATCAGGAGGAGGAAGTACAAGCTGCACACACACACACACGCCCCCTCCCCAGTACACACCTGGACCCTCTTACTGCAACAATTCTAACAGTCCTGTGCGCCACTGCACAAAAACTAGGGTATGTCTTTATTCTCTTGAATGAGTCTAACCAGTGCAATCAGTTACGGATGCTCCAAGCAGCACCAGAGATGAGCCTTTAGCCTTTTGTTTGACAGAGCACTGCAGGCTTTGCAAATCATCAGCATCAGCCACATTCAGACAACGAAGTTTTCCTGGGATGCCAAATCCTAGGCAGAAGCATTCACAGCAGTCATCAGAGACAGCTGAATTCAAAGACCAGAAGGTAGATTTTCTTAAACAGACTTTATGTTGCTTAATATAGCACAGACTCTTCCCCAGTATCTGCATAACGCTGAGTTGAAATGTTCCAAGATTTGCACTGAGGAAGACTGGAGAGGTGGGAGAAGGGCTGCAGGAGGAAGCATTTAAAAAGCAAGAAATTACTTCAGAGAAACACCATTTACAAGCAGGAATCTTGAAACACAGGACTTGCAATGCAGAGGTTTGGTTAGTAATGAAAATAAAATGTAAACAAGTCCCTAGTAAGGCAATGCAGTATCAAGTCCATCTAGGACTAATCATGATAGCCGAAGATAGGAAGGCTTTAGACTGGCTCATACCTCCTCTCAGGAGAAACGTCCTGCATTGTGCCTAACTGTACACGTATGCAAATTTAGGCTGTTAGACCTGCGCACCATGGACTTTTTCATGCTACTGTAACACTAAGTGAGTTTCAAAAATCACTTCATGACGGCACAACTGGATCCCTGCCGTGAGCAGATGACTTCTTGCCTTCTCGTTTCCCCACTGAAGAAACAAAGTTGCTTGTGTGTTTCCTTTAAAGTGATCTCTACTTTGGACCTGTCCCGTTCTGGTTCCCTTAATTTCTGATGGGTTTGCTCTGAACGATCATTTTCTTCTACACAGACAGAGGAAACCCAGAGACTCTCTCCCCCACCTCTAGCTCATCAAGAAAAATTGCTAGGAAGAGCAATCTGCTGAGAATTTCTTGCAACATGTAACAGAGTAGTGACTCTTGGGGTTGTCTCACTCCTTTATAGCCCTTTCCACTAAAGCCTAGGAACATGGACTTCTGTGGAGCCCATCTTGCAACCAACCCAAGTACCAGTGGCCCAAAAAAATCCCTTGTTCACCTGCTCATTGCCAACTCTGTCACTATGTATTTGCACAAGACAGGAACCGCCTGAACCGCCTGCTGCTTGTGCCACCACTTAACCAAACCTTTTTTCTCTTATTTCTGATACCTTTCTACCCCCTGTATAGCTCCTTCAGTTACACCAGCTCCCCTAGAAGTTCCACGGAAAGCCTTACTCTTGCCTGTGTAGTGCATGACAAGGCACACAGGCTGTGACTTTAGCAGAACACACTCTTTTGTTTTGTGTCAACGCATACTGGTAGGGCATGCAAAAAAGTAAGGTGCCACATCTCTGGTCAGCTGTGAAAATGGCATGGATAGCCAAAAACCCCAAAGGCAGATATCAAAGCAAAGATCACTGCTGGGAGCTTTTGATCTAAGTCAAGTCTTTGCAGGTACACTTGTTTTTAAAAAGGTACTTACCTGTCCTCAAGCCCTGGTCATTCTACTGATCACTGCCCACAAGAAACTGTGCTTTATAGGACATACTGCCTCCATATGATTGAAATAGCTTCCTTTCTTAATCAGCATAGAATCAGATATTCCCACACAGGAGAACTATAGCCCTGATTGACAAGATAGTTACAAAAATAAACCTGAGGTTTAAATATAGTTTGCTCAGCTCCCTGGAAGGTATGTAGTATTGTGTTATACAAGTCCACCATCATTTTCCTTGAATTAATATAGCCCATATTCTCCCACTTCCTTGATCTCTATCAATTAAACAGCTGCCAGATTTGTGTTATACAGGAGAGCTGGCAGCTAGGGTTTGGTGGGAATGGCAACCAGCCCTTCCACTGCATGGACTGATTTACCACCAATATTTCATTGGCAATTAGCATTTATAGATTTTGAGTTTGTGTACCAGTTGCATGTATGATGTCTGCTGCAACTGTAGAGGCAGACAGACAAACAAACAAGCAGGACTACAAAGCCATGTATAGAAACAAAATATATATGCTCAACATGAAGGGCTATATCTGGAACGGAGATATGTTGCTTTGTATGCAAAGACACAAGCTAGGCAGGCAGTATTTAATTAGTTCCTCTTTCTAGGGTGGATAGTTCAATAGCAGCAAACTCATTGCATTTCTCCCAATTTATCAAGATCTTCCGATGTGTTGAATATGCAACGTAATGAGGGCAGAGCTCTTTAGCCCTGCTCTTCTCGTTTCAGGAGAAAAAAANCAACCCAAAACCCCCAAACACCGAAAAACCCAAACAAATCCAACCAAAAAAAACTACACGAAAAAAAAAAAAAAAAAAAAAAACAACATTAAAAAGCCATTCTAATCATTAAATTTTTTTGCCTCTTAAAAATCTCCCCATTACGGACTGACTAGAAATCATGGGACAGACCTCATATTTATTATGCAAATCCTCAGCATTAAGAAAACAAATCACCAACTAACATCTGTCTCACTCTAAAGGAAAAATAAATCAATTTACTGCCCCCCCGCCCCCAAACAAGCAGCACCCTTCGCCAGAATCCCCTGCGCAGTTGACCGAATACCACCCGCCGGCGCGGGCGGGCAAAGCGCCTCCCGAGCCCCGTCCCCGCCGCTGCTGCAATGGACCCACCACAGCGGCTG